>JAOXYM010000005.1:4603913-4633130 GCA_028567055.1 Leptatherina wallacei | reverse complement strand
CACACACACACACACACGTACACACAATCTCGCAGACAGTAGTGGTGCTCTGATTGCTGACCTAAATCGGCCAGGCGATCTGTCACTTTCTCTTACTCACACTCGGCACACATCTTTTTTTTCATCTTTTTGTCCTCCCCTTTCTTTTCTCTCCCTCTTTTTCTTGCCCAAATATCCCTCGTTCTCTCCCAGTGTCACTTCACATCAGCTCACTCCTGTCCCTCTTCTATATAATCTTAACAGACAAGCCAACCTTTGCCCTATTTGTACCATAAATATGAGGTCGGCATATGGTGTATGTTTACAGTATTTAAGCAGGGCTCTGCATGCTGTATTTCCCATGCATATAATGAAGATACATGCAGGGAACCTTCGGGGAGTTTCAGGTGTAATCATTTAACACTTGAGTTGAGTACTATTATTTTAAATTAAGTCATCTTTTCAGCTATCCTTTTTTTCCCTGATCCACTGAGATGCTGATAAACTTTCTCTCTAGGGGAGAAATTAGTTGGATCCATTGCACCAAACCCCCACTGGCCTATTCTATTCCATTTTCCACTTTTGCACTTTATTTGAGGTTATTTTCACACGAGAGTTTAACTGAGGCAGCTCTCCCTAAGAATTTGATGTGTTTGGTGGAGTGTGAAAAATGTGTTGCGAGCTAGAAAAGCAGTCTCAAACCCACCTCAAAATAGTTGACTGGCTAGAAGCAAACTCTAGGCATGTCCCCTGGGGGCCACAAATAAATGTGAAAGTATAAGCATGCTTGAAGTTGAAAAATGTATCACAGTTTAGCACAGTTTGATTCAGGGTGGTCGTTGTGGGAAAGCTGTTGTTTGCTGATGTCTTTTCTTGAGTTTTAGGGGAAGTATAAAGAGTTATTTGCAAACCATGAAGCTAGCGTGTGTGCAGACGGATGACAAATCAATAGAAGAAAGCATCTTAAAGAGTCAACATAAAGTAAGATGCTGGGCTAGAATTTGCCAACAAAATAGTACCAAAGCTTCTTGAAAGTTGGAGCTCTACTGGACAGATGGAACACTTGCGTTATAGAAAGTAAATCTTTATTTTGGTGGTTTGATCATTTTGTAGACAAACTGGGCAAGTTGACTTTAATCCATATCAGCAGAATGTCCCAACAACATTAAATATGAGTTTAATTTCTGCACCAAAAGGAACAGTTCTCATAAAGGCTCCCTGTAACATTCAGAAATCATCCTTCGTGTAAATACTGTGGACACTTGTTAAATTTTGAAGATACATGATCATTGCTCACAACTGAGGAGCATAAACGAATCTTTGGAAAAGGAATATTCCCAATTTGACTCTTGTTGTGGCCTCTCCCTGGAGTTCCCTCTTTTCCTGCTTGAGTTATTCCAGCTTCCTCCAGTAATTTAAATCAAAGGATCCACATCAAGTTAAATGTTTTTGTTTTTTTTCTAACTGACTTTAAGTGTGATTGCTGTTTCTAGGGGATACAACAGTGTACGAGAACATAAAGGTATGTTTCCTCACTATAGAGCAGACATTTTTCTTTAAAAAGTACAAATACAAGGAACAAAATTGTTCAAATTTTCCAGCTGCAGCAGCGAAGCAAACTGCACCTTGATTCCTTTTATGAAGTTTGTACTTACTGTTCTTAACCTTGCAAACAGCTGCGCCTATAGAAATGGACTGAAATGCTGGCTGCTTTGGCATGCTTGGGTGCTTCATAAATGGTGCATTTAAAAAAACAGAGAGAGCTGCAGGGGAGGAGTGTGAAAGCAGATCTATCCTCCAGGCATCTCTGTAAGCCATCGGAACCCAAGCAGGTACAGCTATTGTAAACTTTACAGCAAAGTGAGGTTGTGTCGTAATGCTTGGGAATATGCAACGTAGTTCACACGCGACTTCAGTTTATACCTGTGATGTAACAGCTGGAGTTTTCTCAACAGTGACACAAACTGTTTGGGATGAGGACTGCGTCGAGTCCTGCATAGCCCAAACACTGGTACAAATGGTTATGGCGCTGCCTTGACAACACAATTTGGCCGTGCAATGACCAAATCAACATACGTAATGGCTGCATCAGTGTGCAGGACCACAGGAACATACCACTCGGTCAAAGGTTCAGGTTTGGTTTTTAATTTGTCAACAGACAGGTGAAAAAGAATCAGATATCTTCCCCGCTCACTTTATGTGGTCATCTTATTGCCTTCACCCTCTGATCTCTCTCCTTGGAGCATCTCTTACTTTCCTCTCCCCTGTGTCTGTGCTTGCTTTAGAGCCTGGCAGGAGGCTCAAATCAGAGGGCTTAAACTTGATCAAATATTCAGCAGATATAGATTTCCCAGAGTCCCTCGATCCTTTACCTCCTCCACTCAGCTTCTTCTCCCATCCCTCCATCCTTTCTTTGAATCTTTCACTCCTCTCACTGCAGTCATAAACAAGTTGTGTGTACACTTACACACAAAACTCATGCAGCCACGCTTGTACGCACACGGGAATCATAAAGTAATGTAGAGTGGCAAAGAGGTGCAGCTCATTTAGACTGCAGTGCAGCGTTTCTTTCCGCTTCCTCTCCCTTCTCTTCTCCTCTCCTGACTATTTCACTTCCCATTTTGCTGTTGTTTCCCATCTTTCTCTTTTCATCTGTCTCACTTTAACCTCCTCTCCCCTCTCTCTCTCTCTCTCTCTCTCTCTCTGTCCTCCCTTCTTCTCCCCCATCTGGATTCTGTGTCATTTACTTCAGCTTAACCCTGATAAATAAACCAGTGAGTACCTCTGCATTATTGAGCACTTTAACATTGCTGTCTGCACTCTCTACAGCTGCCCCTCACTGTCCAGCAATTAGACCACACACACAGACACTCTCTTAGCCACAATCTGCTCCACACAGCACACAAATGCAGCAACCAAAAGTTTTCATTTCTGGCTGAAAGGCTTAAATAGACAAAATATACAAAATGTGACAGGCAGATGGGTAGAGAAGAGCAATAAACAGTGTGACAGAAGGCAAGAGCACAAAACTGCAAGAAATAAAATGACCTGAAAAGAGAGTGAGATGCTACTGCACGCAAGTAACAACAACATGCACCAACATACACAGCACAAGTCAAAAACTTCCCCAAAGAGTTACATACATGCACAAGCACACAAAGATTTCTTGGATTGCAGGCAGTCAGCTCCTCTATTATTCATATTAGCGGGGTGGGGTTGTTTATCTCCGTCATTGTGTGACTGCAAGCTTCAGGGCTGTGCAAAGCCCCAGGGGCCCTGCTCCGTAAACGCACCATGGGGAGTCATCCATGCACGCACGCCAACACAAAAAAGCACCTTCGTGTCCGTCCTGCACATCCATGAATGCACCTGCTGGCCGCATAGTCACACACAAAACACTGTATCTGCCCCAGATAAGCACACACACATACACACATGCTCATACAAACACCGCCATCTGTCACAGGATGCAATAACATTAACGCTGCAATCCCACAACGACTGACCCGCTCACCACGTCAGATCTGACTAAACTTTGTGAGTATGTGAGCATATGTGTGCATCTTTTTAGATATTTCTGGTTGTGTGTTAGAGAGAGAGAGGGCTATTTTGAGGTTGTTTTGTGTGTTTACAACCACAGGCCTGCTTGTATGCCAATGTGTGTGTGAGTGCATATATTTATGAGAAAGCCCCAGTGTATGGTGATGTGAGCATGCATATGTTAGTATGAGCACCAAAGAAGATTACTGACAAAGTGTATGTGTGTGTGTGTGTGAGAGAGAGACAGAAGAGAGAGATGACTCACATTTGAGGTCATATGCAAGTTGACTGCAAGCCTGCAATCATTCACTGCACGTTGGTGTGCACTATAACATGCGTGTGTGTGTCTCCCATTCCCCTGACAGCAGCAGCAGTGATTGAAAGTGACCGCGCTGTTTCAGTGTCATCCTGCAGATGAGATGCAGTGGCTGTGCATCAACAGCCATTCACACGCCAAACCTCGGCTTGTCTTTTGTCATCTCCTATCTCTCTTGCTTTTTTCCCTTTCCGTCTTACTTCAGTCCTTTTATCCCTAAACATGTACACAGTATTCAAACTTCTCCTCCCTTCTTCCTTTCCTTGATGTGATTCAGCCTGTCTGCATCTTTCCACTCCTTGCTTTCATCACTCAGTCTCCAAAGCTAACTGGATCGGTTTGACTGCTAGCAAAGCACAGATTTTGTAATGTCTTCAAGCCACTTTTATTACAAGATGGGCGGTGTTTTCCACTTTGGATCATAAACTAAAAATATTTTTATAGCAGAATTGAAAAAAACACTTTAGGCTTTTTGGTTTGAAGTGCATGCACCCTTCTGATCATTTTCCCCCCCTGTGTCTTGGTTTCAAATCCATCTTTATATGGCATAATGCTTCGTTGCAGACAAATATTGCACACAAGCTGCACATTGTCACTGAAAATTAATCTCTGGAAAGCTCTGCGCTTCAGGATATGTTTGACCAAATTACAAAAAGAAAACCTCTGGATATTCCATAATATGAGTTGTCATCAGGTTTCACAGGGGCAACTGCTTCAAATAAAAACAGTTCACAGAGAGGTCAGCGGATGGAACGACGTAACAGGAGCCTGGAGATCTCCGCTGTGTGTCAAAGAAAACCTAAGAGGCAACATACTGATGTTACACAATCTGTATGTCAGTTCACAATGTGATGTGGACTAAGCGTCGCATGTTAGTCTACAGAAACAATAAAGGTGCATAAGAGGATGTGATGCCAACCAGTAACCATGTAGTCTATTTTCTATGCTTAATCCCAACCAACTGCAATAAACACTGAAGTTAAAAAGTGACAGAGTTCTATGCCTTTACAGTCAGTATAACACAATTATTCACACTCTCTTTCCTCCTTATAAACATTTTCAAACATTTAGTATCCGTGCAATATCTCACATGTGATAGTTTAATGCAATGAAAAGTTAAGAATGTTATCATTTATAAAGGAAAACAAAGGCATATGATGTTTTTTTATGCCGAAACTATAATTTCTATCATGCATGACAGCTTCATGTGATGCAAAACATTGGTGTGTTTAACCCTTTGCACAACAATGAAATGAGTACCTCTCATACTGAAGGGAGATCTGTTAAGATGCGTAAAAATCAATTTATGTGTTATTAGGGAAGAAGAAATTAAAATGGCACACTGCACAAATGAAAAGAGCTTCAGGCTCACCAAAAAATAACAAACACTTTCAAGATGACTATCCCTTTGGAATGAGGCAGCTGTGGCTCTAAACCTCTATCAAATCAGAGTAAAAAATGTCAACATTATTTCTCCAAAGTTCAACACCAATAGAGTGAAGTAGAACAAAATTAGAGAGTTTTTAGTAGAGTTACCTCACGCAAGGTCTCCAAAGTGGCCATTTTGGCTCACTTTCGCCATCTGTTCTCAGCTTTACCAATTGGGGGAATTGGTAATACAACTTTTTGGAGTGTTTATTGTAAAACTTAAATATTGCTCTTCCACATTCTGGAGTGATACTGCCTTGCAAGAGCAGATGTTTCTTTGTAATTTGGGTAAACTGACCCTTTAAATCAATCTCATCTTTAAAAAAAACTCTCCTGCTCTCATCATCTCCAGATGAGAACGCATGCGCTGCATGGCTTTGTGTTGCACTTCTCATTAAGCAGATGTGTCATCAGGACTCCTCTCCAACAGTGCATGTGTTCGTGAGTGTGTGTGTGTGTGTGTGTGCATGCGCTTGCACACTACGAGTCTGTTACACAAGGCTGCCTGTTCTCAAAAGATTCTTTAAAGGCAGTGAAAGGCATGATCTGCGGTCGGGGTTGATGCGTTGAGCATGTGTGTGTGTGTGTGTGTGTGTGTGTGTGTGTGGGGGGAAGGATTTGAATGGTGAAAGACATGAGGGTGGAGAAGCCGAGGGAGCGACTGAGACAAAATAGTGAGTGAAAGACGAAGGGAGAGAGCGACACAGAAATGGGTTTACATAAACTCTGACCTCATGTTAAGAATGAAAACATCAATCAATAAGTATGACAAATCAATTCTCAACTCTTTCTCTCCTCTCCCCGGGACGCGGAAGTGAAGAATAACACTTAATGAGATTCAGGTAATTCGATTACAAAACAGTGGCATCTGTGATGCATTAGAAACTCTAAAAACTATGTTAAGTTTAGATGTCCTCAGATTACTGGATAGATTTTATCGAATTAAATTGGCTTCTCTTTAAATAATCAGTGATGCTGCTCGCTGACGATATCCAAGTGGAAATCAGAACACGGAGTTCCATTATGACGTTATATGTTTACTATATTCACAGGAAACTGTTCACCCAGTGGGATTTAAGCAAGTTACAGGTAATCTGTAATGAGTTTAACTTTAAAATTAACCTCCACTGACCTACTTCCTCCTGCTGCTCCACCAGACAGACACCCCACATCCCCGCCCATGCATTTTTCATGCTGCCCACTCTTCAGTGTGCAAATGAAATTACAGTATGCTGTAGGTCTTAATTAAAATAAGATTACCCTGAGGCTTCTTCTTACATTGGTGCCTTTACATTTAAACAAACATAGTTGCTCGAACTACACTTCTTGACTAACCAGGGTTCATCGAGTGTTCAGTCTGTGAAATATCCACCGACATGGCCAGTTAGCACGCAAAAGCTACAACAGATATGTAGCTCTAAACCAGTAGTAAGATTCACTTTTATGAATTATCTCACATCCTCATAAAGAGCCCATAAAGGTCTGGTGAAAGACTCACTATGATTCATTACTGACAAACTATCAAAGGAGCCCTGCTCACCATGCACAAACAATCTAAAGATGTTATCAATAACGTATGACCCCCCCCAATCTCCTCACCTCTCCCAGCTTCTCTCCTCCAACGCTGCAAGTAAGCATCTTTCTTTGTGTATGTGCGTGTGTGACCTTGTGGCGCGGCTGTCAATTGATTGGGCCAGAGCTGTCAATCGATCAGTCTTGTCTGGAAGTGTGGAGATAAAGGTGTTTCTGTCTCAAGACTCCTGATTGTGAGCCGGAAGCGCAGAAGAGAAGCGAACAAAACAGAGCATAAGGGGAAGCAGAGGGAAATAACTTTTGTTGCATTTCCAACACTTTATACGAGTGTATTCGCTTTGAGGCAACAGAGTTTTTGTCATGGCTTCATGCACCGAAAGCAGCCAACTGGGTGTGTTCGACACATAGTCACTATCTGCTGAATCGTGTAAGATGAGATCTGAACCGTGGACGGCTTCGACATTTGTGAAATGCGGAAGATAAAAAGAAAAACAAAGCAGACTGGGAAGTCAAAGCTGATGCACTTCTGAGATTTTAGTAGATTTAGTTGCAAAACCAAATCCTTGGGCGCGTCGAAGTGATGGTGGAACAAGCCAGTCTACGCCTGCCACTCCTTTAACTCTGAGATGTCAGCATTTGGACAACAAAAACAAGGAAACATTGGTAACGATGGCTTTACAACAGCTAGATTCTTATGGTATGGCTCAATTTTTTTCTGCAAAAACATTCCCTCTGCTCTCGACTTTATGCCCAAGATTCTGTTAAACACAATGCAGAAGAACCACCAATGTAAAGTTATACTTTTTGAAACTTTGAGTTGTTGGACTTCTGAATACAGGCAACACTTAAATGACTAAAATATTCAGGATTCTTAGAGTCAATCTATAGCCTACCATAATCACTGCAGGTTGCCATCTTGTCAAGTAAGATGTATTGTGAACTTCTACAGTAGTGAATGCATATTGGACTTCAAAATATGCAGTATTTAATGGTACACCAAGGGATTTTAAATCAGGAGCATAGTTAAATTTAGCTATCTGAGACTCTGTTTTATGTACCCTGTAAGTGTCAGCTTCTTGCAGCCATATTTGATGGTTGTTCTGGTTCTGCTGGTAAACATCTGTGAGTCGCTGAATAAAGAAAAATCAGTAGATATATGCCTGCATTCATTTTCATCCCTGCTTATCAGGACCATCTTTAGGTATTTTTGGTAGCCTGAATGCACAATCAGATGTCACTAAGGCAAGGTGCAGGATAAGAATGCTGAGTGCCTCACCTCTTTTTCAAGCATGCCGGGTAGAAGGACTGATAGTGAAAGTGGAGTGCACCAAAAACTAGCAGACAAATATAGAACACAAAGAGGCATGAGGGACTAGACAGACTTCGAAAGATCTTATATTCTCTTTGTTTCTTTCCATCTCGGTCCCAGCTTCCTCCTCCTGGCTCCACTCCTCCTATCCTTTTCAGTCCCCCCACCCCACCCCCCCAACAGCAGACAAAAAGAAACGACGAGCACATTTGCACACCTGAGTGAATAGAGCTTGCAGGTGCGTGGGCGGAGAGCTGTGGGAATCAAACAGGGTCTCTCTCTTTGTCTATCCTGCAGAATCTCATGCTCCTGAGGTGTTTTTACAGTTCTGGTGTTTGTATTGGAAACTTGTGGGCGGTGGGAGTGTGTGCATGCATGCACATGCTGTGTGTGTGTGCATGCGTCGCTCCAGTTGAGAGTGTTAAACGCTCTTGGCTCTCGGTCTGTGTTTAAAAACAACCTCCAGGTTTCGTTTGACGTGACCTTTTACTTGCAGATTGTTCCATCTGATACAAACGCTTGGTCTGGCTCGGCTTGATGACCTCATCAGGTCTTCACAAAGTCTAACTCCAAACAAACCTTGTGAATAAACCAAAACAAAGCCGAGCCTTGCTATTTGCGGTCACTGTAAAGCTGGCATGAACAATAAACAGACCTGAGGCCTGCACCGCAGCCACACGGGACAAAGACGTGGTAATGACAGAGACCCTTAGAGGCGACACAGGGGCACACATTTTTTCAGTATACACAAATGCCACACAAGTAGCAAGCTAAGAATCACTGCAAGAAATCAAAAGGGATGAGAGTCACATTTTAAATACAACAGAAATGTGACATTTAAATGATCTATTTGGGGGAAATACCCTTAAATCTCCTGGAGCTCACACGCTCATTTGGTCATTTTTTGCAGTGTATCCATCTGCGGACTGGATCACATGCAATCCTCAAACCTAATTACTCTAAACACACTCGCCCAATCAGCATCATCATCATCGAAATAAACAAACACATTGAGACACAATCAGAAATCAACCATGCAATCATAACAACCCCCCCCCCCCTCATCACCACCCACACCCAGCAATAAGGCTCAACACACCCACTTGTAAACACACAGAACACACACATGCAGTCTCTCCACTCACTAACGTTCACTCTGCTTCCTCGACTCACCAATGATGTAGTAGTCGTGCATGCTCTTGAACTCGTGGCCCCAGAGGTTGGGCGAGAACTCCTGGAACTTGATGGTGAAGCGACGCTCTCGCGTGGGCTCGTCGCAGGTGAGCACGATGTTGGGCGGTCCCATCACCTCGCAGCGGTCTGCCTGTTCCCGTGATGACACGAGGTAAAGTTTGTAGAACTCGTACTCTGGCGTGGACCTAGCAGTGTCCAAAGGAGGGCAGATGAGGTCCAGCCGGTCCCCGATCTGAGGGTACAGCACGTAGCCCTTGTCGTCTCTGAACCTGGGTAGAGGGAGAACATTGAAGCGAGAAAATAGGAAGAAAAGAAATTAGTCAGGGGAGTAAGAAAGGCGGGAATCGTTGATTAAAGTCTTTATAAACTAGTTTAGAGCCACCTGTCCTTGCTGCTGAACGAGCAACAGATGGGTCCTTTAGTACGCTCATTTCTCCTACTTTCTTATTTTCCTCCCTCATGGAGAACAGGTGTCTATATAAAAAGGAAGAGCTGTGCTGCCAACAGCACAAATATGATGATCCACACAGGGAAAATAACCATCACAAAAACCAATAAAGGCTGTAGTATTTCCTCTTTATAAATAACTTGTGAATCAGATGTATGCAAATGCAACTTCAGGATGAAAGGATGCAATAAGGCTTCGTTGAAATCCTTTTTTTTTTTTTTTTTTTTTAAATCAGAAGCAGTCTATTTTGTCTAAAGAATAATTGAAAATGAGCCATAAGCAGCTTAAAAATACTTTTTTACCATGCTGTCTCTGGTTATATGCAAACCTGACCTTTCTGTACCTCCATTTGATGTGGAGTGTATTCTTACGGGTGATTTGGAACAACCAGCAGATGACGAAGCGCCATTTAAATATATTTCTCACAAAAACATATGTAACAGCCAAGCGCTTCACCAAAGATCCACAAGGGTGTGATATTATTCATATAGTTCTATTTAAACTAACCATTTCATAACAAATATCAGGGAAAAAAACAAAAAAACAACAGCACCTGAAATTACATGGCAAGTTTGGGATTTTGGCAACACACCAATGAAAACACATGTTCAAAGAATTTACATTTCTTCAATACTTTTCTTTGCAAAGAACATTTTCTCTCTGAGCTCTTTTTGTTTTTTGTTTTTTTTGCAGCATTTATATTTGGAAGTGAGAACTGAGGCATGTCCGTGGAGAAAGAAACAGGCAGACAGCTATCTCAGCAGATCCGCAGCACAAAGAACAAAGCTGCCAAAGCCAAACCTCAGGTATGCACACTTAATTAATTTGGTAATTAGCTGTCTTGGTTTCACTCTGTCATTTACTTTGGTATGAAGAACATTTAGTTTGTTTGTTTGGTGCTTTGACACCAGTCATGTACGGCATGACATGATTTTCATTACATAATTCCAGGCTTTAGTACAGTTTATTATCATTTGTGCAGAATTCCTGTGGCTTTCAGTGGAACAGCTTTGAACTCACATGTCATTCACTTTGTTTTTCAGGAGCTCTTTCACAAGTACATTTTAATTTAATCTACTGACATGCCGAGCATGTGGCTCACTGCGACTGTACAGCTTGCAGAGGCCTTTCAGGAGTTGAAAATGTTAAACACAGGCGTCAGAGGGGCATAAACTCAAGAAATGACTCAGACTTCGTCATCCTTGTCACAGCACAAGGCCATCTCTGGATGATAATAAGGTCAAATGCCTGAAGGTATAAACTTAACTCCTGATGCATTATTATTCTAATGCATCTTGTTTATATTCTTTGTGAACATAAGAAACAGGAAGTAACATATGCAATCCCATTGTGATATTATTACAGTTTGAAAGGAATATTACTACTGACTGGAAGAGGGAACGTGTTTATAGCTGCAGAGGTTTGAATGGAGGAGCGGATTTGCTGAAATTTCTCTCCTATTAGTATTCACGCAGAATCTTAAGTGACACTTTGATGTGGAAGTGGGAGGCAACAAATTCCTGTGAAGTTAAGGGGCCTGTTTTCTGTTACCTCTGCCTCAGATGCCGTTTATGTTTTCAACAAATTCACAGCACTAAGACCCGCTTAATTATTCTCTCTGTTCTCCTGTCAGACAACCATTTGAGTATTAGAAATAAACAATACTGGAATCAAAGCACACAATGAAGGATGTTACATAACTGCACTGTCAAAAAAGACTAATCGTGCTAGTGTCGCATAAGCAACAACTGACAGTTTCATTTGTTAAATAAAAAAAAAAACCAATCATTTTCACTTAGGCCTGTCACAGTTATTACGTGATTTCCTAAATCAGAATAATTAAAGCTCACATCAGTTAACTTCCATAATTCCTGGAACTGTTTCCATTCACCTGTATGAAAAAAATGTTTTCTTTTAATTTCATACCCTCTTTTGTTCATCTATGCGTGTGTAACTTATTTATTTGATAAACTGTATTTATACCAGCATCTTTTGGCAATTATTTAGGATTAAGTTGCAAAACCAAAAAAGCGTGTGGTTTTTGGTTTGATGCCAAAATGAAAAGGACAATCCAGTAACTTGGAGCAGCAGATTTCTCAGATTTTATGCAAAATGTGTTGGACAAAGTGTAAATATCACTAAATTAAAAAATATTTTTTAAACAAAAAGGTCTATTACATCATTACAGATCATTTGTATGGCAGCTATCAACTAAATAATTATGACAGCCCAAGTTTCAATAACACATAGTGTCTGAATCAGAAGTTACTTAAGTTTTTTTTTCTTTCATAACCTCCCTTTTGAAATGATAAACAAAATTAGGAAGCGCTGAAAATAAGACAACTTGATTTTTGGTAATGAAATTAGCTAGAAAAGCAAGAAATTTTTCACATGCAGTATGTTTCTCATTAGCACAGACAGGAGAAGTAAACCAGTAATTTAATTCTGTTCTTTCATTTGCTTCAGCAACAGAGAGAACCAAAGTAACTTGGTTTTATTTTTTTATTTTTTTTTACATATTGGGGTCCAGATACAAGAACCCTGAATTCTAAATTTCTTCTAATGAAACTTGGTCTCTGTTAGAAATGCATACAAACACAAAAGATCAGAAAGGTGACTTGTCTGATGTTTTACTACAGCTGAATCTTACAAGTAAAATATGCATTAAAATACATATGAACTGTTCAAACTGAGCAGTTCCTATACTCAAACACAAAAAAAGTATTTCCTTCTATATATATTCTATATATGATAGAGAGCTTGGGTGCAAATGAGGAGACTTTTTGCTTCCTGAAACCACATAAATTATATTGGACTTAACAGTTTTTTTCTGGATCCTTCTCAGAGGAGCCCTACCTCTCCTACAGAAGGGAAACTTGTCTATTGGCCTCTAAAAAACTTGACAGGGCTAAGTCTTGATGCTAATAACTCAAGGTTGTTGTAGCAAGCATTGAGCTAAACGCTAACAAAGACGATGCTTATATGCTAATCTTTAGCAGGCATACCACAGTACCATTTTAGCCTGCTAACATTAAGTAGCTCTTTTAAAAGTTTCAGTAAATCATTACATACATATATTTCAGACTGTGAGCTAGCCAAGCGTAGCTGTAAACATAGTCTTTATGAAGTTGCCTAATAGTCTTTGAACTGTTATTGTGCTTAGCAATTAGCTTCAACCACTTTTTTTTTTTTTTACCCTTTCTTTTAGATTAAAGCAAATATATATAGAGAAGAAGGTGGAGTGGGAGCCGGATGTGACTCATGATAAAAACTGCTGGCCTTAACATTATTGATACTTGACAACCCAGCTCTATGAAGCAACAAACAAGGTTACTACTTGTACAAGGCTACTTTGTTGCACCTGCACTTCCCCAATACATCCTCCTACACCAACATGCAGGGAAAGTGGCCTCTAAAATTTGATGATGGATTTAGTGGTGCTGCTTTTCTACTTTCTTTTCCACAACTTTGTCTCCTGGAGCGCTCCTTGTTCTTCATGGTGTCCCTTGCTTGGTGGTGCCTCTTAATTAGTGGTGTTGCAGCCTCAAAACAGGTGTTTGTATCTAAATAATGAGATCATGTGACACTTAAATTGCACACAGGTGGAATTTATTTAACTTATAATGGGATTTTTTTAAGGTAATTAGTAGCACCTGAGCTTATTTAGGGGCTTTAAGGAGATGATGAATACATACATGCCCCCAAAATCAATTTAAATTGGACTGTAATAAGAAAAAATGGGTGGCAATGTATACTTTTGCAGTGAAAACTTTTACAACGGATAATTTTGCAAGCCACTGTACATGTTCCTCTCAGCCTTGTATGCTCACAACGATCCTCTTGCTTTAAAATGAGATGTGATCGTTATCTGTTGGCATGTTTAGCTGGCGGCCTACACTGAAGGAAAACTTGAGAATGCAGACTGAATGGCGGAGGAGCTCAGACAGGCTCAGAGGCCTGTTGGGAAGCCACTGTTCCACTTCTCATTACCCAGGTCACTTGGGGTTATCAGGCCATACTTAGACTGGAAAGGCAGGCGCTCAGCTTCACTCAACACTTATAAACACACACATATCTCCCCCTTCCTGCAGGCTTCAGACTGGCATTCACACCATTTATAGAGTATTAAATGTAAACATGCTGGTAGCTCCTGAGGCTTCGGTAGCAAAGCCTTCACAGAGAAATCTGTTTCACACACACAGGCCCAAACAAATGCCCCCTGCTCTAAACACAAAAGGTTTGCCCAAGCACATCCACCCACATCCAAAAACACAGATTTAGTTTTCCCCAAACATGAACAACAAAATCAACTGACACATACACTTTTAGTAAAAACAAGCACCTTTTGCTTCCTGCGTGATGCATTGTGTGAGGTTTATCTGATGGTATTCTGAGTCACAGCTGAGCTGCATTGCAGAATAGCAGAGCAAACACACACACACACACACTTACTCACGGAGATGTGATGAGAGGTAAAATGCTACTGGGCAGGTAGCGCTTGTAAATGAAAGGCGGAAAGAAAGATGGAGAAATCAGTGAAACGAGAGAGCAGGAGGGTGTGGAAAAATATTGAAGAGTTACGTAGCAACAAAAAAGAAATATGGTGCACGAGCAGAAAGAAAAAAAGGGACCAAAAGGATAAAATATAGATAGAGATCTTAAAATACAACACACGGGAGGAAGCAAAGACATATAAGGAAGATAGAGAAAGAATAAAAGAAAGAGTAAAAGTCAGGGTGACTTCCAGCACATTCCTGAGACAGAGCTTGATTTTCTGACAGGCTCCATGTTCGGAGTGTCAGGTTTGTTGAGTTAACCCAGGTTAAACTACCTGTAGCATGTATAACTGAATGGTAGCATCTGTGTGCACTGTACACAGAATGGAGTTTAAAGACCTTGTCCCAATCTAATCAGGAGGTACAGGAAGAAAAACAGCACGTATTTACCTCAGAATTCACACTCTGTGTGAGACTTTAGTGTCGACAGACCACAAGTGCATTTAAGCTACGAGTGGGGGGATAATATAACGCCATTCGTGCTTCGTTTTTACCTTTTCTTTCTTTTTTAAAATCACATTAAAGTCCAGTTGCAAAGTGCAGGTCAGTTTGTGAGTCTTGTGAACTTGAGAGATGCAGCAAGGTTGTAAAACTCACTTCCAGTAAAGAAGCACAGACCGGAGGAGGAAGACTCGGTGAGCAGAGAGGAAAAAGTGAAGCGAGGTGAAGCTATAAACAGCTTTATAGAGTTCCTCTATGGCCACATCTAAATAAATCATCCCATTCAGAAACAGCCCGAAGCAACATTACATTTTCTCTTTGCTCTTTTCTTTTTGGGCACATTTTACTCTGAGTGTCTGTAGATTTTTCTTCTTCTTTTTTTTTTTTTTAATCCTCTCGCTCCCTCTCATCTCTCTCGCTGTCCACTCTGCCTCGCTCTGTGTTTCCCCTTCCCTTTTTCTCAGCCATTAACAATAGAGCCATTCATGTGGCCACACTTTGAAACATGGCGTGGGAGGTTGGAGGGGGCCAGAGGTGACACTGAGGGGGGAGAGCAGAGAGGGGAGGCGGAGGAAGAGGAGATGGAGAGAGGCGGCGGGGGTGAGCTTTCAAACCTTTTCTTCTCCGAGCTCTTTTATGAGGGCAGAAACATCATTTTCTCAACCCGAGCGTCGCCCTGCCACGACCCCGAGCCGAGCTGAGAAGACTCAAGTGTCAGTCTCCCTGATCCACCCACCCCCCGATCACCATCCTTCATTTCTCACCCACTCTATCAGATCAAACACTCTATCAGATCAAAATCTTCTTAAAATTTTCACGACTGGGAGTTTGTTTATTATCAGTGCCAGTACGGATAAAATTCCCTCAATGTGCAACTGTATCTGCTTTCGTGTTGCTTCCAAATGTATGCATTTCTCTCTCCTCTTGTCCATCTGCACGTTGTCTACCTGCTCCGGGCAGCGTATCGGACAGCTTGAGCATTTCCCAGATTCCACAGCGGCAACCCGAGCCGTGTCCAGACCAGAGCTGGGCACGCAGGTGCAGCCGGGCGGAGGTGAGACAAGGGACGGGGTGTGCGAACATGAGAATTTGACGGGAAGGGGGGGGTGGGGGGTGGGGGTTTGAAAGGCAGCTGAATGTGGGCACCGAGTCCGTGAGAGAGAGGGCACAAAGAGAGAGAAAAAGAGGCGAGAAAAAGAAGAGATGGAAGTGATAAAAGCTTCAAAGCAAACACACGCAGAAATAATGAAATCGGGTAGATTGCAAATGTCTGATGCCAAAAGTACGAGAAAAAAAATCTGAGTTGACTTTACTGGAAGCTCATCCTGTGAAGGGGGTTTGTCGCTGAGCTAACCACAACCTGGTGTGAGTGGGAAGCCAAGTAGAGACACAAAATGACCGATCTATTAGGGGATAAAAAACGACGGCAGTATTCGGTTCTGTGGTGGGGGAAGATTTACGGCGGGCCTTGCGCATAAAACTGTCTGCACAAATCTCATGGTATACACAGCGTAATCACACACACAGAGGGGCCCTGAGTGACCTCTCCCTCCCCCCTTTTTAATGTACACACGCTGTCAAATGCACGGCAGGGGAGCACGCGCTCTAAAGAGCAGCAAACCGATCGGCCACGGGAGGAATACACGCTCTGCCAGACAGGCGTGCACGCACACACACCCGCTAGGCTGCAACACCTGCAGGCCATCTAGTAGCTGTCTAAAGCAAATCCGCTGGGTCTCATTTGCTGGAGTGGTGCTTTCCAAAGAATGCCACAACGAACGAACAAACACACACACACACACACTCACAGCGGAAAAGGTCCATTTTAAACAAGTCATTTGAGCTCACATGCAATATTTGATGAAACAAATGAGACTTTCAACCAATCCTCCACAATTTGTTTTCTTCCAATGAGCTTTAATGAACGTCCAATCAGACACGCGTTGAAGTCTAGAAAGGATGACAAATGGCTCCTCAGGTATGAATATAATGATTGAAAAGATTTGGGAAAAGTAAAATTATCTCCCTCCACTGACAGACGGCTTTAGCCACTTTAAGAAAAATATTATTTCAAGCCTCAGTGCTGGATTAAATCACTCGCCACGAAGGAGAGGAGACTATCATTTTCCACTCTTCTGCTAGAGCAATCAGTAGCTCTATATTTTCCCCAGCTCAGAAACACCAACAATATATAATGTAAAACATATGCTCCGGTGTATATAAAACATGAATTCACCAAACGCTCAATCTGTCTTTGAAACAGGATTTGTAGTAACAGCACTTCCATCACGCTGACCCGTCATGCTCCGCACATCTCACCTACATCTTTTCCCCGTCCCTTCATCTGATAGGTTTACAATAAAAGATTCAGGAGCTTTTCAGTTTTACTCATGTTGTGCTCTTTCATCTTGACCTTATCTTTGATCACTTGTGTGACTGTAGAAGCTGTCTGACACCCATTCTGCAAGCTGAACCTAAGGTCTTGCGTAAAGAAAAATACCATTATCATCTGCAGGTGCATGAAGGTGCAGGGTCATCCTGTAAAACATTGCAGAATTAATACTGTATTCATGTTTCAAATAAAAGGAAAAGGAACTAGCTTCTTAAAAGGAAGCGGCAGGAAAAATTCCTGCACTTTGACACATCGTTTTATTATCTTAAACTGTTGCAGGATGCAACAATCGACTGGCAATAATTCAGTTATTTGATTCTGCATCATCCAACAGCGTCTTTTAGCTGCAGTCGGTGGCTTCTGCTTCCCGAAGTGCACAGGCCCGTCAGATGCTTTTAAAATATCCATAATCATTATTACTGTCTTCATTAAAGAACCATATACCCTGGAGAAGAGCTGCAGAAAGTGGTCTTTGACTGTGTGTATAGAGCTGCAGAGAGATGGAGACACATTTGTATGAGATAGAGGGAGACAGAGAAGGGTTAGGAAGAGACAGAGAGAGGGAAGAGAGAGCTATAATGTAAATTGATGAGAGTCTCTAGAAGCTATGGCCCAGATACCTCTGAATATTTCTATTATGGATGAAACGCTGGAGCCGATTTGAGTTCGACGAGGAGCGGGAGAATGAAAGAATGAAAGTTAGTCGTTGACTTTCCATCGAGGAACTTATGTTTTAATCACATCTGTTCAAAAAGAAGCGCTTCATTTTTTTTTTAAAGTGAACTTTGACTTGTGAAAATGTTGGCACATCTAACACATAAGGAGCTTTCAGAGTCCAAAACAAAGTTGAGAAGGAGAGTCAATATCAGATTTATAATGAACTTACTTCTCATGTGTCACACAACTCGTTAAACTTGTGTTTTTTAAAGGGAATTTTAAGCCCCGTGATCTTTTCCTAACCTTTACCAAGCCAGTTTTGTTGCCTAAATGTGCCCAATGGGAGCGAAGCGTAAGAAAAAATGGCACCCCACAGGCCTCATAAGGAATATGAACCAGTCTCCAAAGTGATTTACAGGCAAGATTTGCAGCTACATGGAAGGAAATACAAGGAGGTGACACGGATGTTAAAGGGAGAAACAGAAAATGGAAGGTGATAGATAAGATATAAGAAGCAGTGTGAACAAGGAGACAGGAGCACAAGGTTGATGTAAAGTCGGTGAGCGTTGAAAAGCCCTCAGGAATGTTTCTAGTGAGAAACAACAACGGCTGTAATGGTTTCCATATGGCGAGAGAGGGGAGAAGAGAGGGGTGACACAAAAAGAGGGGGGCGAAAAGAAAGGTAAAGCCATGCTGATGAGGCTTCCAGCAGGAGGGAGAGGCAGACAGAGACGGGAGGTGGCAGTCAGCAGGAAGGGATGCACAGCTTTGTTTGAATAGTTAGTTGGCATCATGGGACTTTGAAGGTAACTGTGCCCTTGTCATCGCTCACACGCACAAACACACACACACACACACACTCATCCTGCTGTCCGGAGGCGGTCTAGCATGCTGCAGCGTCGATGTCACATCCAGTACATATCACACTCCGGATCACCACAGAGACACGGGATGGAAGCACGCTGGATGCTTTGGCATTTGAAAAGAGCACGTACACACACACAAAAACGCAGCACACATTGTGTTTGTCTTTTCATAAACACACACACGCCCTTCATCTCTGCTCCTGCTGTGTTCAATACATTCTGTTCGATACAATGCAGCAGATGAGCGTATCACATTAAGTTGAAACTTGTAGCTGCATCATAAAGAGGAACTGGAGCTAACTAACCAACTGGAGAGAGAGAGAGAGAGAGAGAGAGAGAGACTTCTCCTCTTTGAACAAAGCTGAACAACGCAGCCATATTCAGGTCAAGAGAAACTTTTCTCAAGCAAACATTCTTCTCCCTTTTCTTCCTCATCTCTTTCTCATTTGCATCCTGTGTTTTTTTTTTTTTTTTACATTGTTACTCCTGCATCTCCAGCTCAGAACTTTAGTTCACTGCTTCCTTTGACTCCTGCAAACTACAAGCGAGTTCTAGAAAGTGCTCTATATTCAGTCTCGCTCGTCTCTGAAAGCCTCTTCTTTGCTCTATTTCTAATTCCTCCACTTCTCCATACCCTTCTTCAATAGCATCTACAACAAACTACAGGGCAGTTCACTTTTAAAAGCTTTCCTTCTGCATCATCTTCCTTAAAAGTGCCAAACAATACTAAAGCTCTATAATAAAAACCACATATAACTCATAATCAATACAATGAGATTAAAGAATCATTTGGACATTGAGTTCATAAGTGAACATCTCTCTGCTTTAAAAGGACTTGCTTAATGTGAATATCCACTTTCTGATTTTTTCTTTCCCATTATTCTCTTTTAAAAAGTCCACGAGATCAAATGTGATTTTTTTTCTACTTCATACGCATGTCATACACACCATTATCTGGCCCCATATGGCAAAAAAGACATTTTAAAGCTATTACTAATGGCATTTGGGAAAAAATTGTTCATGACTCATCCTGCACTCGGGGGTGTATATTAGCTTTGCATCCAATGAAATGCTCTATCTTATTATTATTCTTTTAGGGGTGAGCATTGCATGATAAGGCCACCAGAGCTGACCAATCAGAGAAAAGGGTTTGCCAGACTCCCTAGTGTTTGGTTTTTGGCTTTTTTCTTTTCTTTTTTTTTACAAGTAACACATAAAAATGTGTGGGCAAAAGTGACTTCACAAGCTGTTTCAAAGGGAAATTTAACACACTTCACTGCTAATTTAGATAAAAATCTCAATGGGACCAGATCAAATTAGGACAGTAAGTGACCTGTGAAAACCTTACATCAAGATAAACATCCACTTCTCAGCCTCACAGGAATGAATATGGCATCATTTAAAAGGTTCTGACTTTTTTTTCCGGCTAGGACGCTGGACAATTTTCTCAACTCATTCAAAAAGACAGATTTCCTCCTTGAATATTTTCTTTAACAATATCAGCTAATACTGGCTGTATTTTACATGTGTGAAAATGAACGTGATGACTAACCAGAGACTCTTTTTTTTTCATTTAATTGTTTCTAAAAGGAAACTTAACCATCCCTCTGGGTGATCACATGAATCTAAATCAGACTTTTGACATCCCCTTTCACTTTTTTTCACATTTTCTTCACTCCTAAACCATCATGAGCCACCATTCCTTTCCTGCTCCTTTCTCTTTACCTCTCACCTGCCCCCTGTTTTTTTTAGCATATCCTCCAGTTGATTTGCAGCATTGGTCCCATTAAGGTGGTCTCGTGGAGGTGTACGGTGACGGAGCACTGCAGGGCCTGACAGCTCTGCGTGTGTTCACATGTGCCTCTGTGTGTGTGCAAATATGAAAGAGTGGAAAAAAGAGATTGAAGACCCACACAGTCCACAAATAGATTCACTTTCATATATGTAGCCCTTCAACAGACTGTAAAGGAGACTCTTGAGATACAGTGCAGACCCCCTACAACTCCCACTGAGGTCTTCAGTGTGTTTAAGTATATAGCTTATAATGACATATTTATATACACACACCTATACATACACAGATAGCGGCAGCTGGTGTTTACGCATGGTGTGAGAAAGGTCTTCCACTCATTCACTCCAACCACCTCACTAATTCAATTAGGTCACCCCGGGCTCTGGAGGAATGAAGGTTCTAATGCATGCCGTGCCTTTCATTCTCATTCTCGGCACTTTACTCGCACACAGAAAGAGAAACATCTACTTTTCGTCCCACTGGGAGTAAAGGAGTGAGGTGAGATGCTGACCCGCCACAGTGTGGGTCGCCTACATTTCCAGAGCTCCCCGTGTATGTTTGAGGGCATCCACATGCGTTCATGCATGTAGGCAACTCTCCCGAGGGGCCACACTCCCCATCTGTGACCTGAACGGGCCAGTTGTGTGTGAGTGCCTGTGTGTGTGAGTTTGTGTGTGGAGTTTCAACTTTGCTCCACAGAGGCCACAGGGTGCATGGAGTCTGAAACTTTAGCTAAAGGCGACTCAGCTTAAGCTCAGTCAGGCCACGGTGTCAGGAGTGCAGTGTAATCCATAGTGGGCCCCTGGGGGCCACCAAGTATGCAACACTCCAGGGACAGCAGAGAGCTTTTTTTTATAAGGTAAGTAAACGGGCATGGAAGTAATTTTTGAATGTTTATCTGTGTGGGGACACATTTTGGGTTGGTTTAAAGAACCAGGCTAGCAGAATAACTTCTGCTATTGAAAACAACAAAATGGCATATTTCTCACCATTTAGCTTTTTAACTTTTCCACTTCTCTTAAACAGACACTTTTAAAAACATCTGGGCATGTCTTCCTTGAAAAGAGGTTTGTTGTTAGGCGAACATTATCAAGGAGCAGACCAAAGACGTACGTGTGTTTTTGCTGCATTGCAAAGCAATCTGAAACAACACTTAACCCACCACTGGAAATGGGAGTCTAGCTTCCATACTGTTTCCCCACAGCTCCCAGAAGCACCACCAGACTCCCAGAATCCTCCTCCGACTCCAGTGGAACGCATCTTGAAGCGATTTGGGGCTCAAATCCTCTTGTGCTCCCCCTTTTTTCGGTCATCTTCCTCTCCACTCATTACCCCCCCTCACCACCCACACACCCAAACGTCTCCTCTCGCTCTCGTCTGAAGATAGATTTAAGGGCTTAGGGGAAAGCGCTGGAGCGGCAGTCCAGGCTCGACCCAGGGGTTGCGGAGCTGTGTGGTAAAATCAACAGTTAGCCTGTTGCAAGAGCGGTCAGTCAACGAAGATGCGTCCACAAGAGAGGGGCGTACTGGGTCTAAGCCTACCAAACTCACACACCTAAGTGCAATAACATGCACACACACATACCTGAAAGAGACACCTTCAGGGTCAACAGAAAATACTATTCACTCCTGTCAGGATATTGAAGTGTGTCATGCCAATATTTCATTGCTGATAGCTTTGCCAGAATGTGTGTGTGTGTGTGTGTGTGTGTGTATGTGTGTGTGTGTGTGTGTGTGTGTGTGTGTGTGTGTGTGTGTGTGCATTGCTGTGCGTGGGTGTGTGCTTGAGCCCGTCCATGTGCGTACCACACCACTTCTATTCCTCTTTATTGTCTAAAGAGAGCCTTTTTCAAAAGTCGCCCGGGTATTTTCAAGGGGCCTGTCTAATTCATGCAGGTGAAGTGTTTTAAAGTTCCATTCCCCATTTACCTGCAAGGCCTAAAAAACCCACAACACTCCCCTCCTCCTCCTCTTCCTATCCTTTACTTTTATTCCGACTTCTATCCCATTTGTCCTTCAGTTCTCTCCTGTCGCTCCACACCTGCCTCCTGCACCTCTTCCCTTTCTTCCCATCTTTTCCCCATCTCTCCTTCACTTCCCACTTCTCCTCTTGCTCTCTTTTTAGCCCCCCCCCCTCCTTTTTCTCTCTGCCTCTCATAGTGTTTGAAGCAGAGTGTTTGTCTCTAGGGCTGGATGATTGACAGCTGAGAGAGAGCCAGGCAGCTCTCTGGTGACAGATAAGGACTTTGGCTCTATTACTCACTGGGTCCCATAGACACACACACCCACACAAACATTCACGCACATATATAAACTCTCACCCATCCTCCCACGTGCACATGGATTCACTTACTAGCGTGCACGCTGGCTGAAACACACACTGTGGGTCCCATGCTGCTCGTGCAGTTCGGCAGGGAGCAGGCAAACCTATTTGCATTAGGAAGCGGTGTGTAAAATAAATAAAGAAATCGGATGAATCGAGGAATAAATAGACAGGAGGCACGGCTGGGGATGAGTGTGACTGATTTGCAGAATGTGTGTGTGTGTGTGTGCTCTCTTTTTCAACCTCTGGGCTCCCGAGTGAGGAGAGCAGCAGAGCAGCAAGAGAAACACCCTGCACACCCTGTTGAACACACACAAACACACACAGAGTCAAATATAAATGAAAGGATTCAACAAAGCACAAGTCATTATGGTAATGAAAAATGAAAGGGTCTAAAAATACTTTTGATATTCCACCCTTTGTTTCAGGAAACTCCAGAGAGACCACTGGCTGGCAATGAGCAAGTAAATCATGAGATAAAGAAAGAGGAAGAGAGGCAGTTTTTTTCCCCTCCTAACTGCTTTTCCATGAACATGTCCCTCCGCAGACGCCCAAATCTCTGGTTTGCAACACTCAGCTTGCTTCAAAGAGGGAAAACTGGATCGAGTGCAACTGGTTCAATTTAGGTAGTCGACATGTTTATGTTCTTGGCACAAATAAGAAAAAAAACCCAGACGACGCCTTGGTGACTTGTTGATTGACAGTTTAAAGTCAGACGAAGATGAGGAGATGAGGAGAAGAAGAGGCAGCCGGCGCGTAAACAGGTGCAACATCAGATACAGAGCAGAAAAAAACTGAAGATGAGCAGGAAAATTAGAGAAAAACACAGAGAAGTTACTTTAGTAAGTTTATGTTAAAGGGAGAAATACGAGGCACGAAGAGGAGGCGGGATGAATGAGGGGGGCATGCTGAGCTACAGGTGTGAGTGACAGGGGAGGAAAAAGGGAGAACGAGAAGGGAAAAGCATGAGTAAGGAATAATTAGTCCCGTCCCCTGCTGAGGAGGGTGGCAGGTGAAAGGACGATTGGAGGGAAAATGAAAGGGAAAGATGGATGGGTGGTGGGGAGATGAAGGAGGGACGGGTCGAAGGCAAGGACGCGGTGACATAGCAGGGGAAAGGGAAAAAAGGCAGAAAGAGCGAAGGCATGACTAAAGAGATGGCAGGCTCAGTGTGAGAGAAAGACAGAAGAAAGGAGAGGAGGGCAGCCTGGAGCACAGGGGTTTAAAAGTGAGGAGAGAAAGAGGCGAAGGAGAGAAGGAGGAGGTGACAGAGATAGACGCTGAGCATGAAAATGGCCTTTGTCATCCCTTCTCAAGCACAGCGCCGGAAGACAAAGGGAGCGTCAGCGCGATCTGCTTTTTCCAGCATCTCTTAGATGACAATAGCTATTTGTCTCCTCATCAGAGAAAGGAGGAAGAGAAGAAAGTACAGAACACCCTGTTCTTCATGTCTGCTCCTCCTCCTCACTCGCTTCTTATCTCTGTCCTCCTTAGTCTTGCTTCCTTTTCCGACCTTCTCCCCATCCATCTTACAAATCTAAAAACACCTTTTAACTCGGTTTTTCTCCCACGGCTCGACGTGAACACCTCCAACTCTCTGTGGAAGGCAGCGTAGTTGAGTGTGAGTGAGTGAAGGGAAACACCCTCCCCACCCGCCTGCCTGATTTGAGATTGGAGGTTAAGGGTCATGCTTGAGTGCTGATGGTGCATCCAGCCAGACAAAGCAGATTAACACACACACATACAGAGCGAGCAGTGGTATGTCAGCCCTTTGAACCCCTCCTCCCAGCTTGTCCCCGGGTTCCCCTATCTCATTGGGTGAGATAGTCTCATATGTTGCCGTTTGCACCAATGGGAGGTCAATGCCCCAATTGTGTCAGCGGTCAAACTCCATCTTGCAACAGGCAGTGATGTCAGCTCTGAGTTAGTATTCAAAGCAAACAAATTGCAGATTAACAAAGAGCAGCGTTTGGTTTGTTCACTGCATTTTCCCGCTATCACAGATCAGCACGTTTGCCACTTTGTGCATATTTCTGTTTGCTAAACACACATTTATCTTATTATCCTTATTTAATGTCACACTGAACCCTTTGCTGGTGCCATTTCCCCTGCACTGGTCCATTAGAACAAAGACTTTAACTTCTAAACTCAGTAAGAATCTGAAGAATGTTATCTGTAAGAATGGGAGACCTGGCCAAAAGAACACATGATGGTCTTTTGTTGTAAAAATTACAATCCACGATCTAAATCGCAATTCTATTCAGTTCCCAGATTGCTGGGATCCAAAGCACCTCACTTCAACATGAAGCCTGCACTCAAGACACTTAATTCTGGATGTTTCTCTGATCACCTGTTTCTGTTCACGGCAAGTTATCTGAGCAGGGTTTAAATCAATTTAATCACACCATCAAGACTGATTAGTCTGTGGTGTCACGTCTAAATGAAAGATTAAGACTGCTTGGTAATTTAGTGAGAAACTGTGATTATAGCCTTGCCAACCCGAGATCTCTTCAACACCGAGAGCCGCGAGGAATCCAAGGTTCTGCAGAAATTGTCTAAGTTTGTTTTAAAGTTAAAAATCTGTTGATTATTTTTCCCCTTTCACATTGACCTCGAAGAGAATTTTTGTTGCTCATGTGAAGCTTTTGATCACATCAAAATCCACACTCGCTTCTGAGCTTTCTAAGGATTTCTAATCCATGAGGATTTAAAATATGTTTATGTGTGCTGTGTTTTCTTTGCTGTTTCTGTATGATGATAACAAAACTCCTGTGTGCTCTTAATTTTGCAAAAAAAATACCCTAAATGTCCTTGAGAACCGCTGTCCTGCAGGTTTTAAGCTCTGTTTACACTGCAGGCAAAAATGACTCAAATCTGACTTTTTTACCCATATGTGACCCATATCTGATCTTTTTATTACAGTCTGAACAGCAAAAAATCTGATTTTTTCCAAATCTCACCCAGGCCACTTTCATATGTGGTACTAGATCTGACATGGCATCTGACCCGATCTCTCTGAAGGCGACCTCAGTCTGAACGGTCATGTCGCATTTCATCTAACTTCCATGTCATTGAAGAGAGAGACATTGCAACTCTGTGCCGAAGATTGTGGGACTCAGTAAAATCGAATGTAAAACAATGGATGGGACAATGTTATATCAGAATTTTTCTGTTTGCACAACACCTAAACTGCATCCATATTTACCTGTGCACAAGCATACACACACACACACACACACACACACACACACAGGATTTCTGCAAAAATCAGAGCATAAAGACTTGCAGTGCAACATAGTCTTGTTTCCCCGCTTCAACACATCTCAAATTAACAGGTCACTGTGCAGGACTTGACATCAGGCTGTTGGATCTATTTCATTTGAATCAGGTGAGTTGGAGCAGAGAATCATCTAAAACCTGTAGGACAGTGGCCCTAAAGGGCCGGAGTTGATGAGATCTCCCTTACTGTCATTGCACGGAAATGAAATTCAACCCGTTTCAAACTGAAATAATTCATTTTGAAGAACTTTCCATGAGGTGGTTGATTTTCTTCTGCATGAGAATAAAAAAGATTTACTTAATTTTAGGAGAAAAACACTTTTAAAAGTTTATTGAAATTGGGAAAACTTTGTAATGTCGATTTTTTTTATACAAATAAACTGACTGCAGACAAAATAAGACTTTTAAATTAAATTAAGAGCAGTAAAAAAAAAAAGAAAAAGAAAAGTCCCACGGAAAGAATGTAAAACAACAGCGGATCTGTTTTGATTTCCTTCATTCCTTTGTTGATCCGTGTGTGAGGTCTGCCTTCTGATCTGGCATCAGTGGGCAGCTCTGCTAGTGTGTTTAGAAGTGTTAAATGCCCCCTGACCTGCTGCAGTCTGTTATTAGACCCTCCGACTGCCAGGCCTGCTAGCTCGTACTGGCATCAATGCCCACGCCTGGCAACAGTCACAAATCGGTTCACAAGCACACGCGTGCAAACACTTACAGACAAACATGTTTCACACAGACACAAACACACCCGCCGGGCACTCAGCAAAGGGTGAATAGCCAGTGATCTTCCTCTGCTTTCCGCCTTATCAGTGAGTCGCATTCCGCCTTAGCCATGCATACTGTACAGTCATTAATCACGATTCTCATTAATTATCTATGCACCCGGCTGGCTAATTAACACATCAGCTCAAGCAGAACTAATGCTGCATGCTAGTTTACCTCCTACTCACACCCTACATTCCCCCTACCCACACACACACACACACACTCACACACCCTACAAACCAACCCCTTCCTCTATCAAACTTTAGTTTTCGTCAGCTGCAAGGAGGAATCCGACTTGTGAGAAAAACATTTAATATGACAGTACGGTTCAGGGAAAGGCGAGGGGCATCGAGACAGACCACAAACTGCAGACTGAAGGAGAATTCTGTTTTCTATTCTCTGTGCCAGTTTAATGTTTTCTGTTGTAATTTACATCTTTGCTGAAGCCACATTTGCTTCTGTTGTCAGGTCCTTTTAGCGCTTTGCTCCAGTCCATTTCACAGAGTTTATTTCGACAAGCCTTTAATGAATTGACACAAACTATATTTGTCACCACATACAGGAACGGATAGCAGCAGTGCTAGCTTACCAGCCCATGTGCATGCTTAATGAAAAGCCCACGGTGTCTTCAAATAGACACTTATTTAGCATGATTGGTATTTTGCTTTATAAATGAATGTGTAAGTGAGCAATGTTCTGTTGTGCAACTATCTAGCATTACAGCACTAATTTACATGCCTCCAATAGCTGTTTTTCCACTTCTCAAATGTGGCAGAAAAGAAAATGCAAATGAGACATGTTTCCCTTTAACTGGTTAGGAGCAACAAAAAACAGAAGAAGAAAGAAACAAGGCTGCATTGTGACGTCAGGAGGATGGCAGTAGCTACAGACTGGGTTGTTCTGGTTATAACAGTTGTAATAAACAACAGAAGATGTGGCTGATAGAAACAGAACATGTCCCCCTTGGTCGGAAAGAATATCAATTGATCTTCCTTGAATGGAAATACAAAAGCCAGAACTTTTTTTCTTCTTCTTTTTTTCTCTCATTATTGACTATAAAGCTGCTCATCCTCTTGTCCTTGTTATTATTGGCATGGCTGACATCACAGTTAGTATGATATTAAGAAAATGTTATATAACTCAAAGCTAATAACATTTTTTACAGTCAGGAATAAACACAAAACTGACTGTACGACAAGCCGGAGAGACACAAACCAGACCATGATTGATGAAGATCTAACAAGAAGGAAAAGAAACCGATGAGGATTTATGCAGAGGGAGTTAATTACTAATGAGGAGCAAGTGTGGTAATCAGGAGGCAGAAACCAGGTGCAACAGAAAAGCTGGAAGTAAATTTAACCAAATACACAAGAGGATAGACAAAAAAAAACAGGAAGTGTGACCATGTAAAATGTTCATTAAAACATAACAAGGAATCTTAACACATAAAAATAAACCAACATGAGGAACTAAAACTAGAAACAATATTCTAACAAGAACTACACCAAAAACAGAACTGAATCCTACAGGTCGTGACATGAATGCTTCGGCCACAAGGAACAAGGAGACTGTATGATTTCCCTTTTTTTTAAACCACAAAGGATGGTCCAGAGTAGGGATCGCCATCTCCAGTCCTCGAGGGCTTCGGTCCTGCAGGTTTAGATGTTTCCCTGCTGTAACGCTTTCCTTTGCATTTAGACATGTGATCAGCTCTGATTGTGGCTGTCTCTCCAGCTTATGTCATTCAGTAAGGAACGTTCCTCAGAGAGAAAAAAGCACTATTTTAACCAGACCCTATGTCTTGAAGTTTACTCCTTATAAAAAAATATTGATGAAATGCCTCTGCAGATGCATTTGAGCCTATTTACTCCCCATATCACCTTGCCCACAGATCCTTAGAACAATGAAATCTGAATGAGAACTTTTTGCTATTGTTGCTCTGCAGGAAGTTGAGGCCTCAAGCACCTCACACTGATCACAACAAGGACCAAATTTTAATTAGCTAATTTGTATTTTGGGGACTTTTCTTTTTAGTTTAATAATTACGGACAAATGAGAGCAGAAATAGGTCAAAAGTAATAATATCGATTCAGACCCATCCTGGTTGGAGTACGAGTACGAAGTGCTACATCCTGCTGGGATATCTGGCCATTCCATGTGGTTTATATGCTGGTCCAGCCTCCACAGTATTTACTCCCTTTAATCTCCCATGAGGCCTTGGGCTAGAGTGGGATATGTGCCTCAGGGTAAAATAGAGGGTAATTCACACTGAGACATGGAATTATAATGTTTCCATGCATGAAGCCTCTGAATAATTTACAACATTGAATGGCTTAACATTACTCATCCCACACACACACACACACACACACACACACACACACACACACACACACACACAC
>JAOXYM010000005.1:4585447-4600177 GCA_028567055.1 Leptatherina wallacei | reverse complement strand
TCTCTCTCTCTCTCTCTCTTTCTCTCTCTCCTCATCGTTGTCTAATCTTACTCTGTTAATGGTAAAATAAATGGTTGTTAAATCTCTCCATCTTTTCATCAATTTTCTTCTCCTTTTTAAAAAAAATTTAAGTCCATTTGAATTATAGTCTCCTTCAGGGTGATTATTGTTAACAGGAAGTCTGTATCTAGCCATTTCAACTGGATAAATTAAAATGAGATTTAAGATTATGGTACAATAAATCTTAACTGAAAAGCCTGCAAGGAAATGCCAAAGAGAGGAGGGTTATTTTTTTATGTTTTTGCAGAGAGAAATACCTTTAAAATATGGCAATTTGATGACGATAATAGGCTTAAATCAAATTAACCCTTCAGAAAAATATCAAAATGCCAAAAGATGGGAAACTTGATTACAACTTGTAATGAAACTGAGCTTTAATTAAACACTGCTGTGACACTGTAAGAGCCTTGACCCCTTCAATCTCCTTTTCACAGCTAGCACAAAGACAAATCTTCATTTCTCCCATGCAGGCCCAACAGCCGATTGTTGGATTAAAGCGACGAGATTATTCAAGGGATTGAGGCAGATTAACTTGCTGAAGTCCTGCAACAAACAGTGACCTGCAAGCCAAACTGCACAGATTATCTATCAGGGAGCAGAGAACCAGACGCAGAACATGCAAAACAGAGTCAGTTTGAAAACAAAAGCAGGCAGCGAAAGATACAACAGGACTAAAGGTGGCCCAACCGGTTAAAGGAGGTGAAGAGTGAAGCCTTGTCTGAGCAGTGATAAACGCTTAAGCTTAACAGACATTTAACAGACAGATAGATGGAGAGATAGTGCAGAAAAACAGTGAATTAATGGAGGGTGACTGCAGGCAGAGAGGCTTCTGTCACCACCTGCAGCAGCCGCAGGAGGCAGTGCTTGAGTTTTAAACAGCACAGTTAAAGACACAGTGATAAGATAGGACTGCGAGCTATTCATCACATTTAAAGAAAAGGTGACATTTAGCCAGATGACAGCTTGGTGTTTCTGTATAGAGAGAATGTAGAGGCCAAAAAAGGGTGAAAAATCTAAGAAAAGGTGCAAAATGAAGGTTTATATTGATAATTTTCTGTATTTGTGTTCTTAAATGTGCACACTGTTTATATTTGACCTAAGTCTGACTTCTCTTGTAGTTTTCAAGCTGCTTTCAATAAATCATTTCAAGAAATGTAAGAAATGTTGGATTATTTCTGCACAAATTCATTTTTCCTGTGTGGTTGTGAAAGCAAATTCCTCAATCTAACCATGAGACACCTGTCACATTCTTCAAGACAGACACAGAAACACACCAAACACCTGTCCCTTGTCTCTGTGAGGAATAATCTGCAGGTGGGAGGAGGAGATAGAGAAAGAGTGTGAAGGGCTTTGGAAAGAGTGAAATGGGGCTTACGGAGGACAGAGGTGGTGCGGATGGAAAGCTGAAGATAAACTGAGCTCCAGACAGCGAAGCAACATCTGACACTTTGTTGTAGGAGGATAGTGGACAAGGGGACCATCAGGAAAGTTTGAAGGTAGAAAATAGGGGCAGGACAGGAGAAGAGAGGCGAAAAAGGCAAAAAAGAGAGATGGATGAGGGAGAGGAGGGAGGGTCCACGGGTTCATAATCCCCTTACAGACAGCTTTGTTGAGTGATTGACGGCCCAGCGCGCCACGTTAGAGCTGGAGCACAGGGGGGGCCCACCATGACTGGAGGGATTATCTCTCCCCCTGGCTAACATCCCCCTCCTTCTAAACACCACCTCATCACCACCTCATCACCTCCCTCTCAATAGGGTCAAGTGGTACAGGCCGGTTTTTGTTGTTTTCACCCTCTCTTTTAATGCACGTCCAAAAACCTCGCTTTGTCTCGCATGATTGTGTTGTTTTGCAAATAATGCTTAATGTGCTGATGGATGGGGAAGGAGGGGGGACAATAAGCAGCGGGAGGGGGGTTGTACACAATCCCACGCAGGGCATGTACACAAGAGCACCCACCCACGCATGACGCATGCCTGACATCCACACACACACACACACACATAAAACTCAGTCTATTCAGCGTGTAAGGGCATCATGAGACTGCACAGGCACTTAAACAAGACCTTAAGTGACTAATTTTGCTTAAGCTAAATACCACCATAACAGAGTTAGCTCGCCCGTTGCAAAAATGATTAGATTTAAGCTGAAACATAAGGAGAAAGCAAAGGTTTTGATTAAAAAGAGATAACATTAAAAACACTCTTGAATTGCAGCACTTACGCACGATAGTGGTGCCGTTTGGCTGCTCTACAGCAGCTGCATTAAGGCTTTGAGAAATCAGATAATGTGTATGATTTACCAAGTGCCAGAATGCACCTCAGAGACTGGACGAGTTGCAATGCTCAGCTGTGTACACAAACAGTGCACACATATACAACGGCCACCCAGGACTAAGGCTCCAGATGGGCTAGGCCTAGCAGGGACCAGTGGCTTTACTGAGACATGCAAAATGGGCAACCAAACGCAAACAGTTGTGTTTGTTAGGCGGACGCACTCTATGCAAAACCCACACACCCGAGTGATTATCCATGCCACAAGCATCATATACATAGCCTACATATAAGGATGCACAAACAATCCCATAAGGCATGAGATGGCACATGTTCGGCAGATTGACCCTCAGTCGTGTCACTCATCCATCAAATGAAAGCCAAAGAACACAAGAGAGAGACTGTCCGAAAAGGAAGGCTTTTGTCCCATCTACCCCTTTTCCCCCGTGAGCACCAGCATTCTTCCGACTTGATTTTCTTTGTGGAGAAGGAGGGAGAGAGAGAGGGAGGAAAGAGTGGAAGGATGAAAGAAAATAAGAAAGGAGAGCGCTCCATCTGTTTTCCCCCCTCCTGTTGATGGGGACCTGCAATACAGCTGCACTTCAACTGAGAGCAAGTCTGATAAAGAGCAGGGAAGAAAGGACAACTTTTGGTTGGGAGGTTAGAAGATGGGGTAGCTAATGAGGGTATGGTTTCCTGATTTGTAGAGAATTTCGCGAGGGGTCGGGGGGGTACTTCTTTTTACATGTGTGTGTGCACGGTGAGCTCTTGTTGACAGTCAGGCCCAAATTACTTTGACACCGCAGTGATAGGCAATCTTGATTATTCATTCTGCCTTCACAACAGAGGCCCTTTTTACTGCTGGACAGTGATGAGCAAATGAGGAAACACAGAGACCACAGATCAGGAACCACCCACAAAGACGTAGAGTAACAAAAGAACAAAAAAGGAATAGAGGAGGAGGAGATGAGCGCAATTTAAAAAAGTGGGAATAAATTTTACTCTCTGCCAACCAGCTGTAACATGATAACGGCTTGGATATGTAGCGAAGGAAACTTACACTGCTGGTGAGTCAGGCAATGAAAAAGAAAGCAAAGGAAAAGACAAAGGAAATGAAAGGCGGATTAGCGCAGAGAAGTGGACTGGTTTTGCAGACGACGAGAGGGCTAAGAGTGCGTGTGGGAGAGTGTGAAGCCAGAGAGTCGAGTGTGTGTGAGGGCTTTCAGTGGAAGCTCTGGGAGGGGAGCTCTTTTGTTCATAGGGAGCAGAAGGAGGAGGGAAAAGTGAAGGAGAGAGAGTAGAGATGAAGGAGTGGAAGAAGGGAGTGAGGGATATGCTACTAACGAAAAGAGAGGGGGAGGTGGAGCGTACCTCTGAGGAAATTCAACCCCTCTGTTTGGACTTTTTCCAGCACTGGAAGCAATAACATTTTTCATCTGTGCATGCATGAGTATGTGTGTGTATATGCAAGCTTTCTACTGTGTGCATGCATGCCTGGATGTGTGTATGCATGTGTACATTAACGCTGGTGTGTGTTAATGTTGACTGGAAGACATGAGGACAAAAGCAAGAGAAAGAAAGAAGAGAGGATGCTAAAACTGCTAGAAAGCCACTTTTCAAGAGCGCACACACAGTCACATTTCATGAGCCAGAGCTGGGGTATGAGATTGTGGGATATGGAAGGGCCAACAACAATCCACTTCATCGCTCTTTCTATACAAGATGGATCTTATTAGAGTTACTTGTCCACAACAACAAAGCCCACAGTGGACTCCATATGCTGCAAAAAACCATTTGGAAGCTTTCAGCTATTTGACTTTAGCACCCGTCTTAAATCAGACTGCTTCAGACTGAAATACTTTCATCAGGAAAATGTGTGCTTTGCAGGAAGTGGGGAAAGTCCTTTCAGCTTGACAACCTAGAATTTTTTAGATTATCAATTGCATTTTTGAAAAAGTTTCATAGCATGGCTAATAATCTCAGCCCTAGAGAACAATAAAGCTCTTTAACAGGCATACAAATCTATGCAACTTTATGAAAATAAAATGAAAAGTTAAGTAAACTATAGAGGCATTTATATAAACCCTTGCTCATCTAGTATAGCTACTCGAGGAGTTTTCAGCAATATTCTTTCTAAATCTCATTTAACAAGTGACTAAGAAGCTAGCTTTAAAGCTAATGCTTCTCTGCTTCTGTTACCAACATGTTAGAATTGGCTAGCTGCTATCCTTTTCCATTTAGTGGCTGCAGGCCATTATTTGTCTAAGGTCCGCTCTATCATGCAATGTAACTGCAACATTTTATGTTGTTTTAATGGTAAAATGTGATGTTGAAACAATTACATTCAATCTAGCTAAACTAACAGGTAATGCAGCTGGGGCAAAGCAGCTATTAGCTTGTCCATTAGCCATTAGCACAGAATAACATAATGACAGGACAAATTGCTCCAATTTCTAAAATAAAAATATAATAAACTTAAGTTGGTAACTGAATTTTAGGGTCTGGATGTAGGCCATTATATTTTTCCAACTCTTTGTTGCTGAAATATCAGTTCTCCCCCTATGGTGGAAATGGCATAGCTTCTTGTTACAGCTCATATTATTGTAGCCCATGGGCATCTTTAGTCATAAAATATGGTGAATGCATTCTTACTCTAGAAATTTTGTTGGACAAACATTTTGGGGCAAGTCTGGCTATCCGTTTCCCTTATGCTTCCATTTGTGAAGCTATGCTAAATTTATGTGTAGCCTATAGAGCTCAGACGCAGAGTAAGTGGTTGCTTTTTCATCTACCTATAGGCAAGTACTACATCTCCTAGAATATTATTAAGCTTAGACTGGAATTAATATATATATTAATCCACTGTTCTTCTCAATAACTTGAGACTAAACCTTTCTGTCACAAGTGAGTTTTAAAACTGCAACCTAAATAGAAACATGTGTCATGAGCTATCCTCCATCTCAATACGTTATTTCTACAAACCGAGAAAAATCAGCAATTTTTAGTGGTGGGTGAGCTTCCCTCATATGAAGCCAAAACCTGTGCATACAAAACATAAGAGTTCATCTTAATCTGACATTCCCATCACAAGATTGCTTTTTTTTTTATGTCAGTTCCACTTAAATTATATCTTATGCAGAACCCAGGAAATGAAGCATGAGTTTTCCCCTCAAAGCAAGCCAAGGTCAGTTTCCCCACAGACTATAACAATGATGGGCTAATGCCGAAGCCAGATGCTCTATACTCACTGTACGGTCTTTTAACTCCTAATTAGAACTATGCATATGTGCACACACTCAAGCATCTGAGGAAAAGAAAGCGTGAAGCCTGGAAAAATAATCAAGGTGCTGAGAGTCAGGCATGGAGAATATTGCAAAAGATCTGAGGTAGAGACTTAGGCCTGCATATATATATATGTGGCAATAAATGTGTTCATTTATTAGGAAGCCAAGTTTCAAGATGACTGGTTGTTACTGACACGGGGCAGACCGGGACAGGGTTTCCCACCAAAGCCTCTTAGCATGAGGATCATCTCTGACCCATTGTAAGTAAATGGTAAAGATTATGTTGAAGCTAAGATGCTTGGGAGTAACAGGTCTCCACATATCCCACACAAAAGACCAGACATCCATTACACAGCCAGAGGGACTCCCCCTGCAATCACCATACACACACACACACACACACACACACACATACACATGCACGCACACATTCAAACCATGCATCGTTACATAGCCGAGTATGGCTGTTCTGCTTTGTTACCAGGCTCCTTGCAGGCAGGGTGATTCATGTATGCTTACTTTTGCAGCTCAGTTTATTTCTGCAAATCTCATGATAACAGCTTCTTATGTGATAAATATAGAAACAAAATGAGTTATTTAAAGAAAATACCACCTGTAACCACTTCATCACTTGCAAATGCAGCTTCTGGCTGTGCGCCTTACATTTCTAAGTCTGTGTTGTTTTTTGACAGCATATTTTTGTTATCCTTGACATGACTTATTGAGATTGTGTTCCACCTCAGCTACAATGGAGTACAATAAAAGGAAAGGATCCTGGCGAGCACCAAGTTTTGGAGCGTCAAATCAAAGCGCATCAAAGAAAAAGGCTTCCAAGACTTACAAACAATATAACGGGGTGAAATCCATCAAAGATGAGGTAAAGACACCCATTGACTGCATAGGTGATGGACCACAATGAAAACTGAGTTTTGAAAAAGAAGCATGATCCTAAAGAACAACTCAGAAAAATGTATGTCATGCATTTGCTGCATTATTATCATCCCCGTTTTTAATTTTTTGTACTGGTTGAAGCACATTGGTGGGTAAAATGCAGAAAAACAGGAAGAGAAAACAAAGTCGGCTCCCCATTAAATGTAAATTACAGCACTTCATCTTGGAACGAAGTAAACTTAAAAATTGATTATTGAGTGGAACAGCAGCTCTCCTGTGAAAAGGATTGATTTAGCTTTTGGCAAATCAAGTCTATCAACACACTGTTCTGCTAAGAGGCAGATTCCTGTCTGAGTCATGCATACTATATGCACAGTTTAAGCACAATATGTGTCTGCATTGTATCATCTTTTAATGTGAAAGGAAGTACATAGAGAATGGGGAAATAGCTAGTTTCTCCACCTCTCCATGCTAAGTTGATCAAAGAGCTCACTCTGCCCAAAAAGTCAATGAATTCCGCTAAAGCTTACCAGGTTTCATGCTGGACTTCACAGGGATAAATATTATGGGACATGTCAGTAATGAGGAATGAGGGGCCAGCTTAGTTGAAGCTGAGCAGGAAGCAGCTAGTCATGCTAGTGACCTACAGATCATCAGTCACTCTCTCTGTCTGAGCCGCGTCACATCAACCAGTACTTTTGTCAAACTCCGGCCGGGCTTCCAAGCCATCCATCTCTCTCTTCAGTTGCCTTCCCTCACGCCCTTTCATGCTTTTTGTTTCCCTTTCTGAACCTGTCAGCTCTCTGCTCTCCTCTATCCTGGCCTCATCTCATCCTGACGACACTCACTTCTTCTATTTTTGCCCTTTTGCTCATATCGGTCGAAGATGTTTGCCAAAACTTCAGCTGTGACAAGGCACAGCTGTCTGCCGGCAGACCCGCTCATTTGTCTCTTTTGTGCAGACACATGCGCACCCACACACACACACACACGCACAAGCTCTCCTCTTAACATTCAGTTACAAAACCATTTTAGGCTTGTGTCTAATCATAGAATCCGTTGATGTCCATTGGCAGACAGCAAGAAAAGGCTGAAGGAGTTTTGGTGTTGATGCAATTGACAGGATGTAAAGGCTGACGACGGAATGGATTTTGGCAGGAACGAGGAGCTGGCTGGCAGATAAAAGCACAAAACATTTCTCTTTTGTTTTGCATTTCACTTATGCAGAACTGTATGCAGGATATGCAAATGAGGACTCCACCTTGATGTAGCTTAGGGGGGGAAACAGGTGTAAGAATGTAAAACACGAGCAGGAAATATTCTCTCATATCAGGTAATTCCAAGATTACAATCTTCATTCTCACAAAATGTTTATGTTTTTTTGAATAATTTACCAGGATTGTATGTCAGAGTTTTATATTAAAAAAAATAAAAATCAAGATATTGCTTGAAGCAAGTTGAAGAAAAGTTGGAAAATATCTTCTTACAAGTTAAGACCTAAGTGATAACAACAATATAAACCTGATAAGAGTGAGATTTTCACAAGCCATACACAAAACATCTGAGGACTTGTAAATCTTAACACACAGGTTGGTATTAGTGGTACAAACACACACACGCCAGCACATCTTCTGTCACAAAGCAGCATCCAGGCAAGCAAAGAGACAACAGTTCCAACTCCCTCCTGCTGTTATGCTGTTTATCTGGAATGATGCCGGAGCCACTGCTGTGGTGTTGCGGAGATGTGCCGAGCAGCAGTAGAGCAGGGAGTCTCATATACTGAGTCTAAACTAAGGAGCAAAAAAAGAAAAAAAAAGGGTGGGAGCAGATGGGTGAAAGAGGAAGGAGACGAAGGAAAAAATAGGTTAAACGAAGAGCTAAGAGACAAGAGGGGAAAGTGAAAGAACAAATAGAGGAGGTGATGAACACTGGGACAGGGGTTGCACTTCTAACTGCACACTCCACTGGCCTATAAAGTCTCTGCACACTTTTAAACCAACTTCCCAGTCCACCAGTTTGACTCTCCGTGTCACCCGGGAGAGGGCGGGGGGGGTGGGATTGACCTGGCCCAGTCCAAATGCTGCCAGGAGGAATAGATGATCCTGCTTATGCAGGGTGTGCTGTGAAGCAAGCTAATGAGAGGCCTGTGTGTGTTGGCTGGCCTTGCTAAGGGGCTCTGGGTTCAGCCGCCCAGGGCAATCTGCCCAGTGATGCTGGGACACATGTGACCCCCCTTCAGACCTGCGGCCTGGATTACTGTTGCCACCACTACCAACCCCGTGTAAGCCTGTTTGTTTTTGTGCATGCATACTTTTCCAGGGGAAAAAGAAAAAAGGGGGAAAAAAAGTTGCTAGTTTCTTTGTGTGGTTCAACTTTTGAACTAACTCAGCCAGCTGCACACTGTTAATATCCTTCATCCTAATCATCAGCACTTTTAACAAAACTGAAATCCCAAAGTCACGTCTGAAGCTAAGGGGAAAGGGGAGGGGGAGCAAATTAGTTCTGAAGCTAACCCCAGCATATTTACAACACTGCTTTATAGCTGTTATGATGTTGATGAATGTGCACTGCCGCTGCCAAGTAAACACATAATTGAGTGATAAAATAATGAATGAATTCCGCGTGAAGCCTGACACTAAACTCACCTCCCCGGTGTAAGTGCGTGTGCATCTGCCCCCCTCCCTGTGTTTACAGCCTTTACTGTCAGTGTTAAATGCTCACTTGCACATGCAACAAAGGAGATACATTAGGACCACACACTTTTTACACATGTGTCCAACAGAGATGGGAGGGAGGGGAGGGTCAAGCCCCGTGAGGCTCGTTTATGTGTATGTGCACAGGCATCTGCTGAGCATGAGCGGCTGCAACAGAGCCGTCTGGATTTTTCACAGTCCAACTGCATACCTGTGTGTCCATCTGCCAGCCCACAATGCCCAAAGAAACGAAAAAAAAACCATTTCAGCCACTAGGTTGGTTGGCTGCTTTTTTCTCTCTCCATCTCTTGGCCTTTCCATCCTGCCACATCAGCTGAAACTTCTTTTCACAGCTCCTGTTGCTCTCAGCTCATAAACTTGCACACACTCCTCTTTTTCACCAAAGGGAGCGGGAGGGAGGAAGAAAAAGAGAGTGAGGGAGAAGCTGGTGCCTGCTTGGGTTAACGGGCGGCTCAGGCAATGTGGTTCATATTCTCATCTTCTCCCCGCAACATTCCCTTTTCTTGTTTTTATACTCTTGGCTGAAGTGGAAAACTACCCAGTGGATAGTGCCTAATAGTTTTGCCTGAGGATGTAGGCTGTAGGCTTATCCAAACAGTGTGGATGCATGTATTATTCATGAAAGGGCGGATTTCACACAGGTGAAAACGGGTGTGGAGTTTCGGGCGATGGAATGCCGCTCCTTGTATGTGACATCCTGTTTGACCTACTAACACTTATTGCACTCTCTGTGCTTAGTCTCGTGCCCTCACTGTGAAGATTTCCAGTGATTCCAGTTTTTTTTCTTCTCCTTTTTTTTTTTTTTTGAGTTGAAACACTTAGCCTAGTTAGCTAGTCTTTTATCCGGCGCCAATTAGTCTGCGATTAATGAATTATTGAGAACCAGGAAGGGGGGGATTAAATTTTAATGTGGATCTTAGGGGGAATAGTTGTATTACAAGCCACCGCGAGCACGAGCGAGGAGACGCCCACCCTCAGCAGTCGTTTACAATAATCTACAATCGCTTATTAAAGTATGAAAAGAGATAAGAAGAGGAGAGGCTGCGAGCAAAAAGGAGGGGGTGAATGAGAGGTTTTTGGCCTTTAAAGCAGGCGCTGATATCAAATTTGTAAAAGGGCCAAAACCTACAAAACCCCATATGCTGTGATCAGAGGAGTGATGATGGCCAACATTCTCTTGATCTGAGTTTATATTCTGTTCATGCATGTGTTTGAAAATGTGTGTCCAGCAATGTGACCTGCGCTAGTCACCTGCCACCCCATCGCATGCTACATCCCCATGCCCCAGACTCCCGAGCAGTAATGTAAGATTCGATCTTTCATTAGGGCAGCCATGTAAGACCGATAATGGAAGATGCTGAGATAAGGATAATGTATGTGTGGGTGGGGGGGTTCTTCCCAAGGTGATCGTTCCGGTTCAGTTCCCTCTTCCTCGAGCAGAAACTGTATTGGCACTTGAGACTTAACTGGTATTGATTTACTTAGGGTTAGGAGTGTCTTTACCTCCTCTTTGCTCTCCCCTCTCTCTTCTTCAGTTTTCTATTTCACCTCACAGCACCTGTCTTTGTTTATATGCCTCCCTCCACACACCTCTGTTTCCTTTCTTTCCATCAGGCCAAAGTCATTTCAGCTGATGGACGAGTCAATAAAAGTGTGAATGCAGCACACGACTAACTGTAAAACTTTGAGCTTTTATTTATCATGCACACAAAGGCCCCCTCAGCCTTCCTTTATTCGGCTCACTTCTGTCATCCCTAACACATTTTTTGGGAGCATCATTGGCTGCTGTAGCGCCATAATTAGTGGCTGGATGTGACACATGTTTCCAATTTGCTACGTCTGGTCACTGCAGTGAAGCGAGGGAGTGACGGAGCGAAGAAGAGATAGAGACAGACGGAAACTGACAGGGGGAAAAAGACGGAGGGAGTAATGGAGATGGGGTGGGGGTGGGGGGGTAGCGGACAGGAAATAAAGACAGCAGCGGAGGGAGAAAATATTAAAAAAGACAGCGAAAGGGAGATGAGGACTCACAACGGTGAAAAGAGAGACAGGAAGTGGAGGTGGAAGAAAGGCTGCAGGTGGACGGTCTGAACTTCAAAGCAGTGTATCCAGCCGAGGTCTCCAGGTTAACAACGTGACAGTCCATTTGCTGCACAGACAAGACATGAACCATGCATGCTCTCCAGCACCTGATTGATACAGACTACTGCTTCTGCTTACTTTTCGCCTCATTTCAGAAGTACAAACCAGATGTGTGTGGGCTTCGGGAGCTTATCACTGGAAGATGCACCCTATTTGAACAAGCTTTGAGCATATTTCAGCCCAGAGTCAAAAGCTATTTTGCCCTGAGGCAACTGATAGTAAAGTAAAGCTCTCATATAGTACAGAGCAAGGAGAAACAAGTACAATAAAGTATGTAAAAGGACTAAGAAAATAAACTCAAGGAATGACTAAGCTGATTAACTATGAATAGTAAGCTCCATGAATAAGCTTCATAGTATACAAAAGGCTTTGTACTTTGAATATATGAGTGAGCAAATCTGTGGGAATGACTATGAAGTCTGGCGTCAAAGCCACCACCCATCTAATTGCCAGCTAGGCCCATTCTCTAAGCCCCAACATACACCCAACACTAACCTCCATTAGGAGACAATGCCGTGGAATCACCTGTAAGGCCTAAGAAGCTTGAGCTTTCGCTTCTCAGTGGAAATTACCCTCCCGTGTCCAAATCTACTCCCTGTTGGGTGAATCCACCCACTGCTGACAAAAAGCCCTCATTAAGGGCTTCACGACTCGCTCCCCTGCAGGGGCCCACGCACAGTCACATCTGTGGAGAGGTGAAGGGACAAGGCAGGCCACAGCATACAGCATATGGACCCACTGGAAACAAGTTGGTCCCCTGGAAAAGCCTCTGGCAGGGGCGTGAGCTGAGGATGGCCTGGGGGCTTGAGCCTAAAATATATCGTTTCTTCCCTATAATTAAGTGTAATGTAGCCATAATATGAAATACAAGCTATTCAAGAACAGTGCCCTGTGCTGACAGTTTTATCAAGCTAGAAAATATCTTTGTTCCAATTTATCCTCAGAAATGAGTCTCTTTACCTCCATACAAGCTGCCTCATTACTCTAAAGCCCCCCCTCACGGCCACCAGGTCAACTCAAGACATGGGGAAATTGGCAGAGGTGTGAGAAAAGTGGTGTCAGCCGTTAGGGCTGGAGGTGTTTTAAATGGCATCTCCTCAGCTAATGCCTGACACCTTCACCAGAGAGAAAAAAGAAAAAAGAAAAAAAATGCAAATGAGCATTGTCCAGTGGGCACACTGCTGGGTGTTTGAGAGGCCTGAGGGCCGGGCCCTGGACATTAATCAAGGTCATCCAGCAGCAGCAATTAGAGCATCACACAAGTCTTTATTATCCTAAACAGAGCTTCCATCTTTTCTTTGGCCCGCAGACTTTTCCAGAAAGAAAAACTGCAGCTGGATTATCCACAATAATCAATGTGAGTGTGACAAATTCAGAGCAGCTGTTTAACAGAGCGGCCAGTTCCACTTCAAGATCTATACATTTATTAGATTACTCTGTTTAGATTCAATTAGAAACAATAACGACTAGATGATGTTATTTTTGGAAGGACTGTGCAACAATCTGACCGCTTGGAAACCTTTAAAAAGAGATGAATGCGTTCAGAGGGGTTGAAGTAGGTTTGCACATGCACTGTGTCAAACTGCTGCCCTTTGCCTATAACTTCATGTCATGTTGCTTTACTTATTTATAGAGTTGCTTAAACCCATTAAATAATCGTGTCGGCTATATTCTTTTTCACAAACATGAGTCATTTCTGGATTAAAAACTCGAAGTTATTAGTTTAGCTGTCAAATATTCAAGTCTCTGCGACGATCTTACCTCTCGTTCAGGGAATTCCAGTAGATGGGCTCCATATTGCTGGCCGTCGTCCCCAGTAAATCCAGTAAGAATACCAGCAGGATCCACAATCCATTCCCACTTCTTCGAAACGCCATTTCAACCCTGACACCCAGCATATGCAGCCCCATCTAAACGAAATTATCTGCTGCGCTTGTTGCAAGGAGACTCTCAAAACAATGGAATGCCTGACTACAGACGAGCAAGCTATAGGTAGAGACAGTCAAAGTGTGAAAGGAGAGCCTGCTACACAAAACCACATGGATCCAAAAAGAAATGGAACAAAGTGAGCGGGATCGCAGTAAGAAACACTTGGATATAAAGGAGAAACTTGTTCAAATCCGTGCGTCTGGAGCTCCAGAAAGGACGGGTTTACTGCGCGTCCACGACCGTACTATTTCAGTGCCAATCCCATGACTTTCCCATTAATTTGTCATAAGCCGTCGTCTCTCCAGAACAGTACTCCTGGGTGCAAATACAACTCCACAGAATCAGAATTACAATTTTCAAAAAAAAAGAGAAAATTATTGCCTCCAAAGAGCAATTTCTGTTGCCTTACGGTGCACCCTAATTGTCCTTTTTCCGAACAATGTTCCCTTGTTCTCTTTGCCGACTCTGTCTGATTTCTCTCCCATTACCTTGTTTGCTTGCAAGAATATCTTCCTCCAAACATATCAGGCTGGGCAGAAAAGAAATATTGTCAGTCTGTTAGAAAACAGTTGATATGAGGCCAAAACTGGGATAGTAAAACGCTTAAAACGAAAAAGATGTCACTCGTGTCCACAGCTCCATCCTCATAAAGACATGTTGATGCTCGGCGGGATCAGTCTATGCGCATTACAATCCTCTTTTTTGTCTCTTTGTTTTGAAAAATATATATATACGGGCTGTAAATCCTTAAAAATACATTCACTGAAAATAGGAAAAATGAAAAGATATCCAAATCGATGAGAAATCCGGAAATCAATTCAGACAAAAACACAAGAAAAACTGAGGGAATCAAACCAAAGAGCTAGAAAAGCGTGTCCACTCTTATAAAGCCGCACACAGGCCAACGTGAAACTTGTGAAGTGATTAAAAACGAAAATAAAAATAAGATGCCAGCTGTGAGCATCAGTCCCAGTTGGAAAAGGACGTCTATCTGATGTAGCGCATCATTTGGAGAGCTGAACGCGTCGCTTCTCGGCCAGAGGAACGCGCTTCGTGCGCTATCGCATCCGTCTCTCTGCCTCAAAATCCCACTGGTTTGACTTGCCCTAATGCTTGCAGCGCATTGACAGACCGACTGGCTTGTTTGAGAGGAGGAGGAGGAGGGAAAAAGGGGACGTGGATGAATGGGAAAAAAATCCCCATCCTCCGACTGGCAGGCAGGGCGCACTGACGGAGCGCAATTCTTCCAGGCTTTTGCGGAGTGGGGGGCGGTATCGAGTCCCTTTTCAGCACCTCCTCTCTCCTCCTCCTCTAAGAAGTTTCAGGGGGGCCCCCGACTCGGACCCTTGGACTCCCCAGCGCTCTATTCTGCCTTCTTGCAAACACTGAAGAAGACCCCCCCCCCCCCCCCCCCCCCCCCCCCCCCCCCCCCCCCCC
>JAOXYM010000005.1:4540923-4565907 GCA_028567055.1 Leptatherina wallacei | reverse complement strand
AGGCCACCAAACCGGATCCCCTCAGCACCTCGGCTGCACCTAGAAATTCTGTCCATAAATGTTATGAACAGAATCGGCGACAAAGGGCAGCCTTGGCGGAGTCCAACGCTCACCGGAAACAAATCTGATGTATTGCCGGAAATGTGGACCACACTCTGACACCGGTCAAAAAAATTGTAAAAGAATCAAATCGGGAGGAAAGCATATCGTCCCAGCCCTAATTATTGGTTCGAAAGATTTACAATCCGGTATTGAAAAGTAGACACAAACCACTCAAAAGAGCAGGTATGAGCTTTACAGTTGAGAACATGTGATATCAGATAACTGACCCACAGTTGGACGCTCCTCGCAGTCTCTTCCGGGGCGTTCGGTGTGGAAGACCCTGACCGTTTTGTCGAAGCCGCAGTAGAGCTGCGCTCCATCCGGCGAAAAGCAGAGCGAATGAGCCGCCGTCAGCTCGTCCAGGTGATTGTAGGGCCGGAAACTAGCTCGCACCTCCCCGTAAAATGCATCCCACATGTGCACTGGGTTGTCACGGCTACTGCTTGCAAGACTGTGGAAGGAGGAGGGAAAGACCAGAGAAAAATAATAGAGAACAGGCAAAAAGGAGTACATTATCAACATAAAAGGTGAGATTTTATTAGACACAGGCTGATAAGTACGAAGAGCTGTTAATGAAATGAATCCCGTGGCTATTTATTTTTGAACAGCCAGCTTTACACAAAAGGGTAATTTTACTGGTGCATCTTATAAAACCCATTCAGTATGCAAAGAAAGAACAAAGATTAATTACTGTCTTCCATAGCTAGAGGGAGAAAATAAAAAGAGAACAAAACAGATGCAAATAAAAAAGCCTGCCAACATATTTCTGAAGGGTTTCTATGAGCAAAACATTTTGTCTGAATTATGTTCTTGTTCTGATCGCAAACTTCAACTCACCCTCCTTCCCATAACAATGCATCAAAACAAACACACACCACCGTGCTCCGCCTCATTATAGAGACAAGAACATTGCACCCTCTTATTGATTCAAATCAAGGCCAAAAACTGAGCCATGCCTTTTTAACTCTAATTATTGGGCACTAAACAAATGCTGAAACATCACGGCGGCTCAATTAGACAAAGGAAATTAGCCCGTGCCGCTGCTACAGCGTTCTGTTATGGCCCCTCGGAGCCACAGCTTTATTCCAGAGCAGGGAAATGCCCAATTATAATGCTAGACTGCTGCTAGCTTGGAGTGAAGCCTAGAACTCAGTGCAACTTAACCGAACCATAACGGGGGCCCTTATTCCCTCTCTGCAGGAGGGACATCAACAACACACAGCTTTTGGCAGACGAAGAGTTGAAAGAGCGCGAGGGGAGGACTGAGAAACAAAATGACGACGTGAAAAGAGAGCGAAGCAGTCAGCCAGGAGACCGGATTGGTTGTAGACGTTTTTAATAATGACAATCAGGCTCTTTTATCTGGCTACCTAAGCCCTTAACAACGCAGCATGTGTGACCACCTGGCTGTGCCCTGCAGGTGGTCCTCTCTGAGAGGTGGCAGCGATCTGAAGACAATCAAGAGTGTGTGCTGTCAGCTCCTACTGGCATCCTCGAGATGAGCAAGTCTTTTTTCAATGGGCTCATACACTAAAGCCTCTCAAGTGGTTGACTGCCCATATGAGACATTTGTTGATCATTTTGACACTAACACAACTTTCATCTCTTGATCTCCAGCTCTTGACACCCCCATCCTCTTTCCGTCACTCAGGGAAAGCTGCTCGGTGTTAGCATGGAGCGATGTCAATGCTGGGGCTTGATCAGAGGGAACTGCCAGAGGGTGGAGGTTGTAAACGGGACATGATGGGAGCTGGGGGAGGAGGGGAGAAACCAGTGCAAACTGTTAGCAACTTGACCTCAGCTCGTTAGCGCGGCCTCAGCTCTCTTACCGCAGACGATCGGCGTTCTCCAGTGACGGCTGGGTGTTGCTGATGCTGGCTTTGCTTCACAGCCCAAAACCAACACACAGTGATGACATAATTACCACATGCATGCTTGCGCACTAGAAGCAACAAAAAAAAAAAAAAAAGAGAAAAATGAAAAAAGAAGCCTCCAGTTAGGGGATCATGAGGCCCTTTAGGTGTTTGTCTACAGCTGGGAGTGCTGTTAGAGGGCTGAATCATGCTGAAACGCACTGTGGGCCTCAAACAGCCGAGGAAAATGTGACAAGAAGAAGGCCAACCTTTCACTCCTTAGAGACATCAGAAAGCTTTTACAGCTTTACATCACACAGCGACCAGTTCCCATAACGAATGCAAATACCGAGCAGATGAAAGAACAACTCGCATGTCTACAACGGTATCGTCAAAATGTCGACAGTCCTGTGTGCTTCACAAAGGCCAAACTTTTTTCCCCACAGTCAACATTAATCCCACATCTATATCTACATCTGGAAACCAAAGATGGTGACTTGCCTTTGTATGCATACACCACCATCTGCCAGGTGACCTTCAAATGTCTTATCTATCCAGCTTCAAGGAGATGAAGCTTAGAGAATGGCCACAGAAAGTCTACAGAGCACATTTCCTGAGCGAGGCACTCGGGAGCGCATCTTTCTGGTGTTTCATGCAAGACTATAAAAAAGGCTCTGTCCATCATACACTGTTCAGAGGGACAATCCGTCCTGCGGTGTGTGAGATATGGCGTCATTTATGGTTCAGACACTTCAGCTTTGTCACCAGCTCAGTGTTAATATCTCAGTTTTTGCCTGATCTGCTTCCAGCCTGATGAAAACAGCACTTTTCTTAAACGTTTACATAATTCCCAAAATTAAGTGTCTGAAACAAACAATCGGTGTAGTGCTTTTCAAAAATGAGGCTGAATATGCGCTCTCCTCACTGGGAAAATAAATGCCGGCCAAAGGGGAAAAAACACTGACCCTTAGCCAATATCAGGTTTAACTCACAAGCATGTGTCCGCCTCCAACGAGTTCATCTTTGGGAACCAGCAGTAATCATAGATGGTGTCTCCTTCTGCCATCTTAAGCACTGGACTCTGACACAAAGAGCAGAAGAGAAAAAGGTATTCGTAAGTATTAAGATTTTATCTATATTTTCATACTTGTCTCTCCTATTGGTTCTTATCATTTTTTGGTTTCTTTTGTTTTTTTTTTACCATTTCATCTTTTTTAACTCCAGTGTTTTCATGTCAGGGGGAATGGTAAATAGACTGTACTTGTATAGCACTTTTCTAGTCATGTTGACCACTGAGAGCACTTTAACACTACATGTCACATTCACCCATTTACACACACACTCATACAGCACTTCTATCTTTCAATTACTAAGTTCTACTCTAGAACACTTTCATACCCTGTTAGACAGATCTGGGGGAAACGTGGGGTTCATTGTCTTGCCCAAGGACACTTCGGCATGGGATGCCTGGAACCGATCCACCAACTGATTCAATGGTTGGCAGACTGCTAAAGCCGCACTGCTTGAGGGCGAGCAGGGTTATACCTGCTCGATCTACAGGGTCGTTACTATGGGGATCGCCCTTGTCTGGGTGGCTGGGGGTCCTGGACTTCAGCCCTATGGCTATGGCGGGGACTCAGGCCTGCCCCAATCTGGACGGTTCCTGTGGTCATGGGTAAGGCGGATCCCCAAAATATTGTTTCCTCACAGCAGCGTTAGGCCAGATGTTTATTTTTCTATCAATATTCAGTTGAGAAACGTGTATTTATGAGTGAGAAATCAGTGTGTTTAAATCCTTCTTTTTAATATGCAAACACTTTTTATTGTGTAAAGCACTTTGTGCTGCTCTTGTATGAAAAGGTGCTTTATAAATAAGGAAAAATGAGGAAAAAAAATAAGACAACTTTTTAACAAAATGTGATTTTCTGAATGATCAGTGTTGAGAATGTAACTTAATACAGTTAAGCCTGAAAATTAATTGACTTTTTTTCTACATTACAATTCATACAACATAGACAAAAATATCTTCTTGTACTTATTTATTGAGGAAAAGGATAAAATCCTAAAAAACTTTGTGTAGCAACTGTCTGTTAACCTCAAGGATGAGCAATTAGGATGACAATCATGTGTGAATGGGTGCCCTGTTTTATATAAAGAGCAGGGATTTGTCATAATCTGCTCTTCTAAACAGGTTTTTGGAAGTGTATGATGGCATGAAGAAAAACATATTGGAGGCGTTTGACACTCCTCTGGCAGTAAAAAGGTTACAAAACATCTGTTAAGAGTTTGGACCACACTGTTGCACAACTGGACAGCTTGCACAGAAACAAAGGAAATTCAAAGCGACCGTTACCCTCCCCAAAAGTGGTTTTCCAGCAAAGATCACTCCAAGTACGAGGCATGTGAAACAGTTTTCACAGACGCACCGTGGCCATGAATACTTCCAGACAATTTTCAAAGTAGTTGCACAAGAGAAAGCAAATGTCTGCAACATTTAGTCTAGAGTTGTAACAGTTTATTTAGCTACATTGTCCTGGAGTGTGAGAACAGCAAGCAATTCGCAAGATATTTCAAGATGAGCCAAAGTGCATGCTGATAGCAGCTGGAGCTTCAAACTGCAGGCCTGAATGTTTTCGTTCCACTTTCTCCTCAACACATCTACATAAATCCTTGCTGCCGTAACATAAAAACCATTGTTTACTTAATGACTCATGTCGTGACTCATGAGTGCTTTAATCCAGATGGCACTTACAAACTACTGCTGCGAAGGTGTGAAAAAAAGCTGAACCGGATTCTCTGAAGAGTTGCAAGGAATCAAACAGCTTAATAGTGTGTGAGATCACTAAGAAAGTATGTGTGACTTCAAGGGTACATTATAAGCCCGCTCGTCCGTATGTTAAGATGATGCATGCACCAACAGGAGAACACTGAAAAACAATGGTGTGGGTGACATGGCTGCTTTTAATAAACACCACTGCAGTCCGTCTGCAATTTGTTTAAGATCACATGAAAAATGGAGGGATGTCAAAAACAAAGATAAAACATTTTGATTTAAGTTGGAAGTGTTATATGACTGAATAAAACAGTGGATTCAAAATCAAAAACCTAATCCCATCCATGAAACATGATGGTGGTGGTATTATGGTTTGGGTTTGTTTTGCTGCATTCAAGACGGGACGGCTCGCCGTCATCTATTGCACACCGAGATTAGAAGTGTACGAGCTGTGGGTAGCAACCAAAAGAACGAGATCACAGATGCACATGGCTGAAATGAGTTTCCTCTGCAGAGCGTCTGGGCCCTCCCTTAGAGATAGGTTGAGAGGCTCGACCAGATTGGAGCCACTGCTGCTTCAGTTCAGGAGCAGCCAGATGAGGTGGCTTGTGTATCTGGTTAAGATGCCTCCTGGAGGCCTCAATGATGAGGTGGTCTGGGAATGTCCCACTGGTAGGAGGTCCCAGAGAAGACCAAGGACACGCTGGTAGCACGTCTCTCAGCTTGCCCGGGAATGCCATGGGGTCCCCCCTGGACGAGCTGGAAAAACTGGCCTGGGAGAGGGAAATCTGGGCTTCTCTGCTTAAGTTGTTGCCCCCATAATGCATTTTAGAGGAAAAATGTCAAAAATCTGTTGATGAACTGAGTTTCCAGAGAAATTTGGTTATTGAGTTAAACAATCAACCCTGTAAGCACATAAGTTGTTCAAGGAAAGAGTTAAAATATCTCAAAACTCTTCGTCTGATAGAACTGTTGTGCAAGGACATCAAGCAAACAGTTAAAGTGAGAAAAACAATCAATGTGCCAGAAATTAAACTTTTTTTACATCGAAAAAAAAAGGTCCCCTTACAGATAGGTTTACCACTCAGAAGTGGACGACTGGATGATTTTTCTCAATAACAACATGACCCAATGTAACATTTGGTCACATCATATTGGTACAGAAATCTAAAAATCTAAAATTTTAAAGAGTTCACAAACTTTCACACACCACTCCAAGTGTTGAGTGAAAAAGGTTAAACAAACACAACGTTTGCTTTCTGAACTTTTATTCCACCGCCATATCTATTCCCGGGCAAACACAAAACCCCCAGATCATGTTCAACTCTCGCGATGGTATAACACCATGTACAGGAAGTTAATGATCTCCTTCTTTCTTTAAATAAAAAAACAAAAAAAACACACCTCTTTGATTTTGTTAGCCTGTAACATTTCTTTGATACTGCTCATTTCCAACCTGATGCACTTGTACAATACCACCCACAGTATGAGAAACTCTCATACTCTTTACGGCCTACAAGAAAAGCAGACTTAAGTACAGGGATGACATTGATGACAAAGTGCTCTGATCCTGCCCAAAGAAAATCATCCACATGACATGCCAGTACTCCTGTAACCTGCTCTGATCAGGATCCCACCATGTCTTATGAATACTACAGCTCCATCCTGACCAATAACTACACGAGGACCCTTCCACACAGTGTTGTCTGCACGTTTGTAGTACACTCTGTCTCCTGTCTCATACTTTTCACCTGTAGGCCTTAGCTGCTTCCGTAATGCCCTTCTTATTCTTTCAGAGCATTCCACCTCTGTGAAAGCTCTCCTGGAAGCATGTAATGTTGCTAAGTGCTGCCCCCTGTACAGCAGGTAGTTTATGAACCATAACAGAAGGGAGATTTGGACTTTGTCCAAACACAAGCCTGTGTGGACTACAACTATGAACATTGATCATGCTGTTTTTGGCCACGAGAGCCCAGTCTAGAGCAGTTTGCCAACTACACTAATTTTCCTTTTTCACCTTCAGGAGGATCTCAGTCAGTGTCATGGTGTGTCTCTCCAGCAGTCCGTTGCTCCAAGGACTGTATCCCGCTGTAGTCTTTCTCTCAATGTTGAATTTTTCTGCCATGTCTCTGACGTCTTCATTGTTGAATTCTCCACCGTTGTCTGTGTATATCCGCTTGGGTGCACCGTGGACACTTATCCATGAGTGAATGAAGGAACTGATGATCTCCGAAGGTTTCTAGCTTCTCACAATGTTTCCAGCGGTGAAGCGTGTGAAGTGGATGATGGTGTGGAGGTTCCATACCCCTGGTTCCAGCTCATGCAGCTCCATTGCCATGGTCTCATTGTATTCTGAAGCTAAAAGGCAAACCAACAGCAACATTTCTGACATATCTCACAGTCATGAATGAGCTTCTGCAAAATGACTGGGCAGTCTTTGTCATTATTTCCGGAGCTTTGGATGAGTCTCGGTAGCCGGTCTGCGGAGGCGTGGCCAAACTGTTTGTGAAGCTTAAGAAGAACTTTACGGGGTTTTTTTGTAGACATCTCTGCTGCGACAACAAGGACTTCACTTTCATCGCAGCTTACTTCTGAATTCCCGTCTCTAATGTCCACACAGTAGTGTCCAGAACTGGTGAGCTCAAGAGACACTTGCTGCTTAAACATGACAACCCGATCATTCTCTATGTCCAAAAATATTCCTGCTATCTTCAAAGACATTTTGGTCAGCAGCAAAGGAATATCAGCAGGTACAACTTCACTTTCAATGTGGCATTTTGTTTGACCTATTTTGGCAGGAAGTTTCACTTTTCTGTTGGAATACATCACTTGACCATCTCCAAATCTGAATGGCCTGGAGCTTGGAGATTCTGTTTGCAGCAATTTGTGGATTTGGCTTTGGCTCAGGTCTTTTATGTAGCTTTCCAGTCACTTCTCACCACAAACAGTACGTGTGCATGCCGTGTCAATGATGGCTGATCCCAGCGACTCGGTTAAGAAAATCTCAGAGTCCGTTATTGCTGCTTTAGTAAACGGTGTAATGTTACATTATTCCACATTTTCATCTTCTTTCAATTTAACATCATTCCTCCGATGAGGACAGTCTTTAGCCCAGTGGTACGTGCTCTGGCAAATGGCGAATTTCGTATACTTACCATATTTATCGAGTGGATTTGTACCTTGCTGTGGCTGCCACTGCCCGCTCTGTGGCGGGCCGTTACTCCGTCTGAATATCCCCGGTGGCCTTTGCTCCATGAAAAGGGCTGCCTCGTGAGTGTTGTTGCCGTTGCTTGCCCCTGTGGTTTTTCCTCCGAAAATCCTCTTTAATGCAGACTTCATGGATGTAAATGTCAAGTCCGTGCATACTGTGAGTGCTAGCTGCCTACTCTTCTCGTCGAGACAAGCTGTGTCCAAGAGTTTGAACGCCAACACAGCGTCAGGCAGGGTCATGTCGTACTTTTTCACACGATTATATCTCTGTTCAAACTCGATGACGTAATCCACCATGGACACTGCACACTCTTTGGATGTTGAGTCAAAATGAGAGTATGCTTTATAAGCACGGTCTTTTTCTTCTCTCAAGAATATCATGTCCAACTTTGCTACCGTTATCTTTGTTTAGATCCTCAGCAGGTATTTCCAAAGCTGTTTATACAAGTTCGTAACCAGTCTCCAAATACTGACTTCATTTTTCCAGCATTCATATGGCCTGGATGCGTCAAATTTAGGCGGTGTTCTATAATGTGAAACCATCTTCTGCTACCATGAAAAAGGTTAAACAAACACGACGTTTGTTTTCCGGACTTTTATCCCACCGCCATATTTGTTCCCGGGCAAACACAAAACCCCCAGATCACGTTCAACTCTCACGATGGTATAACACCATGTACAGGAAGTTAACAGTGAGAACACCACCAGCTTTTACTTGCAGTAAAATCACCAGCAAAGGGGAGCAATGTTTGAGAAATGGAGCAATCAGCACTCAATTTTCTACCTTTATCACAAAGGCTGGGAGATCTCTGTAATGCGAGAAAATGGATTTCATTTCAATTATTTTTGTTCAGTGATCCCAATCTGCCAGCTTGTAATAGAATAGGGAGATTGGCTCACCACTTCATATTTCCCCAAACCTGAAAGAAATAAGGTCCATTTTATTCTTCCTGATAAATGTTCAGTAATGCATTTTCTCCAGCAGCTACCTTAAAATTATGTTTTTCTTAGTTGGTTGTAACAACAAATAAGAAAACATACGGCTAGATTAAAGCAAAACACACAAAACAGACTGGTGCTTAAAATATACATTTCAAAAAAGATAAAAGGCAAATAGACTGGATTGTAGTTGAACTGTTGAAGGTGTCAAGACACTTCCTGCCTTATAACTCAACTTAAAGCAGAGTTTCTAAATGGGCATGCTCTCATAACACTCATGAGTTTTGTTGTTTGTGTTTTGTTTTCCTTCCCAGGAGAATCCCACTTGGCAGACTCACCATTTCAGGAATCAAGTCCCAGTTGTTGCTGTAAATCTCAGGAGGGAGATTGTACACACGCAGCACATTGTCTGCACTGTTGGTCAGGATACAGGAACCATCGGGGGCCCTAGGTTTAGAGAAGACAAAGGATGACAAAGACGTGAAGGCGCACTGACCGTTAACCGAGAGAAACATGAACTCAAGTTTGTGTCCTGTTGAATTTGCAGGCAGTGAACAGAGACAGACCACAGGAATATGTTAGGTTCACATCTGATTTACACCAGGGGTCACTTGGACTAAAACATGCATTTATAGTATTGACATATTATAAATGAAATGGCTATAAACCTAACAACAATAAAATGACATACTTAAACCTTCTAGCATATTTGGAGCTATTTTCATTTGAAAAGAAATTACCATTTGCAGCCTTTAAGGTAATTTTCTTGGAAGTTGGAGTACTCAGTCCATGATCCAGTCAGCATCTGGGGGTTCTGGGTAAAATCCAAGCCAAGGCTAAAAGCAACAAACAGACAAGAACAAGTCCAGATTGAAGGATTTAAAAGATGAATAAATTATGCTTTTTGCAGGACTGCACAGTAGCTCTCTTTTTACTGACTGAATATACAAAAAACAACGTCCCCACTACATAGGGGGAAACTGACACAGACAGGCATGCACATGATGTATGAAGCTCCTTTAAGAGAACAAATTTAAAAAACACATACTTAACCCACAATGGGGCTGCATGGTGGTGTGGCGGTTAGTGCCTCACAGCAAGAAGATTCCCGATTTTAACCTCAGCTGGGGCCTCTATGTGGAATTTGTATGTTCTCCCTGACTATGTGTGGGTTCTCTCTGGGTACACCGGCTTCCTCCCGCAGTCCAAAAACATGCATGCTAGATTAACCGATGATTCAAAACTGACTCTAGGAGTCAGAGTGAGTGGTTGTCTGTCCGTGTTGGGCTTGTGATGGACTCGAAATCTGCCCAGAGTGTACACTGCCTCTCAACCAATAGCAGCTGTGATAGGTTTCAGCACCCCTAAATTGGGTTTGGGCACAGAAAATAGATGGATTGATAAACTACCATGTGCACTTTACAAAGGCTCAAGAAGAGCAGTGAATCTACATGCAAGAAATAAACCCTTCTTTTGATGAGAAACGAGAGCGTACAACTGAACAGGTTGTTCAATCAAATCTCCCTCATCCATAGCTTAATTCTATCATTTTTTACAATGAGACATTTTTTCCTAACCATGCCCTTTAACCCTAGAACACTAACGTTGTGTACTCTACCCATTCAAAACCAATGTAGCATGGGTGAAATATACCCACCTTTAGTGTTCTAGGGTTAATGGTCGATGGTGTTAAATATATAATTAGTTAATGCTGTGGTGCTTCTTACTGTTCCACTTTAAAATGAGTGCTATTGAAAAAGTAGAGAACATCATCAAATATAACATCATTACAATAGGCTGATATGAGAATTTGTACAATACAAATAAAGTTAAACTTCTTTTGATGGTCAATAACTGGAAAAAACAAATTAAAGGAAAAAATTCTTGCTTTCTTTAGTGTGTAATAAACTTTAATAACCGGCCTTGTTCATAGAAGCAAAGAGAGCAAAATTAAAAGTTATTTGCCATTTCTTACATTTCAAAGCCACACATTCATCCACAGCCCACATGTACCTTTAAATTTTCACACTGAAAGCAATCAGGCAACATTTGACTCTGTGACTGAATATGAAGCTCAACCCCTGGATAAAATTTTGACTTATTTGTGTGTGGTAAGAATATATTACATGTTAAGAGCAAACCACTGTAAAAAAAAAAAAAAGGAACAATATCATATTTGGCCTGTAGGGGGCATGACAACTGAGCAGAATTTTTTAAAAATGGCAGACTAAAAGAAGGGTCTTTTTATTTTAAATTAAACTCTTTTGCAACAACAACTAAAACTATTACTCACGCTCAACTTTAAAGAAATTTAGCTAAAGATTAAAGCACTGCAGTATACACAGCTTCTTCCTGCCTTTCATGAATATGTTTTCAACTCTGCTTTAAATAGCTCACTGGATGTCATGTGTCACTTGATGCATCTTCACCTCTACTTATGTGGGTAAGGAGGTTAAAAATAAACAGCCTGCCTCTACTTACTGTTGCCCAACACTGGGACTGTCAGCTGTTCGGTCACCGTTGTGCTCATCCTCTGGTTTCAGCGCATCTTCTTCAGGGGCACCATGACCTCCATTTCCATTCTGATGGCATTCAACTACACCCTCATCAGGGACAGTTACTACTTCCCCTCCTTGATTTTCCTCTTCACATTGAAGACATTCTGTTCCTTGCAACACAAAATAAACAATGCAAATAAACTGAAACCTCAACCTGTGCTGAATTTTCTAAAATTGTATCATAAATGCACAAATGCAGCTCAACGGAATCAATACTCTACTTTGTGCAGATGGGGTGGGATTTTCCTGTAACAAGTCAGCCTGTGCTGGCATTTCTTCCTGGATTTTTACCGGCTCCGCAACCAGCACCCGGTCCTCCTCACTCATTTTGAACCGCTTGGCAGTCGGTGGGACCCCGTATTCTTTGGTCTCCCCTACTTCTACGCTGTCTGATTCAGGTAGTGTAGGTGGGACCTGTTGAGGGGGCTCACTATCTGCTTCAGAGTCCTGCCCTGCACCTGTGACACCTCCACTTTCACCACCTCCAGCTGAATCAGACATAACTTTGCTTTATTTAACCTCCTCAGTGCTGTTCTCCACTTAGTGTTCAAGTGACCTGTATCCAGTGGTTGGCTGTCAGACGTGGGTGAGGTAAGTGCTACTAGGATAGTGCTTCTTCCTGCAGTGCGGATGGTTGAGTCTGTTGGGGTTTGAGGACATCACAGCACCCACCCACCTGTTAAAAACAGTAAGGCGGACAATAATGAAGGGAACAAAGCATGCGAGACAATACCTTAACTCATGCAATTGCGAAAACAAAGTAGTAGCATTAGAATACGTTTAAGAGTAAATAAACGCGACATTAATTGAAAAGAGACACATAACCTAGCTCTAAAATGCTCGTGCAAACACTTGTGGCTAATCGTGACGTGCCACTTCAAACGAGCATTTGGCCATTTTTACATTAAGACACAATTTACAACGGCAAATATTACACATTAAGCTCCACGCAAGCCCTGTTGCTTTTACACTGCTGGGATGACGACTGCAAACAAGACAAATGGCTCCATTTCATTTAACCGCTCATTGACAATGGAGACGACAATCACAACACTATTAGCTCGTGTTAGCATTAGCCTCTGCTAACAGACTGGAGCTACATACCTGCGTTTTGGTTTGCCTGGCCGCTTGTTTTGATTGCAGTTTGGCTTTAATCAGTCTCCTTTTCGAGACTTTCAGAGCTTCACGGACAGAAGGAGAAAACAGCGAGCCCCCGAAAACTTCTCAATGTCCTGCTGTGGAACTTTGTTTCTGCTCACTAGCTCATAACGACAAGTTGTAAACACTAAGGCGGCCATGTGTTTCAAACTATCGCGAGAGTTCGGTTCAAAGAGTTTCTCTGCTTTCCGTTTCCCAACCCTTTTCAAATTACCACACAAAAACATGTTCTTCAAAGTGAATTTAAAGAAATTGTCAGACACAGGTAAATGCTATTTATTTAGTATTTATTTTGTTCTTCAAACAAGAGCCAAACTATTTACACATTTTTCAGTTGTTCTTTTTTCCCCCATCACGGGTATGCTGTTATTTTAACAACTTTCAAAAATTATTAAGCAGAGGAGCTGAGCTGAATGGGTACAATTGTTTAATCATAAGAGTTTGGATCTACAGTTAACTGTCACATGATCTTTTCAGAACCAGCAAGCAATCATCCAGGGCTTTCTCACAACACAGTACTTCACTTTATCTAATCATAAAAGCCATTGTAGTGCAGTAAAATGACAGACTGATCACCGATATATACCACACACCAGCTCTTAAAAATGCCACAGTTATTCTGAAAGTCCTTCTCAATTATAACTTTTTGGAATCTCCACACGTTCTTACCGGATTTACATTTTTCTTTTTTAATTTAGTTACCATTTGTCTGTTTAATAGTAAAGGCATTCTGGAGCATAACTGCATATACTTTAGTTTAGGCTTTTATCTGCAGCTGAAAACTAGCGCAAAAATCTCAGCAAATCAAAAAGGTCCAAGATTACAACAATACGTCTGATGGTATGCAATTAGTATCAGGTGACATTTAAAATTAAAATCTGCATATTCTGAAGTGATCAAGGGCAGGGAACAGAACTATTGGTAGACTAAAAACATGAATATTTCAAACCCAATTGGATATAAATACATAGCGCAAACCACTGTCCAAGATTTCTTTTCAGATTCAGACACAGCTAACAGATCAACTCCTTATTCATCCAGTGCCACAAACAACAGTCTGCCCCATCATAGGCGCTCAAGGTGGAATCAATTTTAAAGGTTAAGTCAAAATCCAACAAACATTACAAATCACACAAGCGTGCTATTGCCGTCACTCTATACCAGCCTGAATGGTCTCAAAACTGGGAATAGAAGTACCTTTACTGTATCTTCCAAAACCTACAAGTCTACTGGAGTGTGTAAAAAAAAAAGAAAGAAAACATCCTAAATCTGAGATACGAGTTAGCAAATTTGAATAACTGATTTGCCCAAAGCAACAGGTCCTTGCACAGTTTCATGTGACCCAGTCAGCACAGCTCCAGACAGTACAGACTTCAGCCCTTTGAGCCTGCACCTTCAGCAATAATCTAAACAGGAAATCTGAACAAATTCACTCCGTTTTAATGAAAAACAAAAAAGGAAACAAATGCCTACCACCAGTAAAATTAGATCAAGAAACACTTGCTGCTCTATTCTGTAGTTAACTAGTAACTTTAAAAGTGATCGAATGTACGAGTAGCAGGTCTATACAGGACAAATCTTGTTGAAACTTTCTTATACTTGCTTAGTCAACAAGGTGGTTTCCAACTTAAATTTATCATTTGGAGAACATTTTCAGTTAGCCATTCAAGACTGAACTATACAATTTAAGGCATGTTGAACAGAGAAATAAAGCAAAAACCCACTATGAGAGAAAAATCAAAACACAAACTTTTACATTATTTACAAAGCTCTGCATGTATATTGATGAGCATTGACTCTTGTGTGTCTGTGTGTTTGATATTAATGTATCCCTGTTATGTGAGCAGACATGGTTCCAGAGGAGAGCCAATGTAACTTTTGCTGTAAGCGTGCATGTAGTGTCTGCCGCTCCTTTGGACTCTAAAATTTCTGCGACGTTTTGTGTTTTTAATCACGTTTAAAGAGGTTTTGATTTTTTTTTTTGTACAATTCTATCAGTTCATCCACGTCCACAGCTTGCAGGCTGGAGGTGGAATTCAGCCATGTCGATCGTAGCTCCGTCCGAAATCTTCCCGACGCAGATTGGAATCAATGGGTGATCATCTGTTATCTGTCCAACTGATTAATGCCGATGCCCTGCCCAGTCCGATGTCAAAGACAAGTGTCTTAGGGGTTAAGTTCAAAAGGACAGGTTTAGTTTCACTGATTCATGGGCTGGCTGTAGATAAAATCCTCCTCGCAGAGGGCAGCAAATAAAGCACAGCCAGACTCCTATGAAAGGACACAAAGAGCAGAAGACACCATAACCACACTGTCCAAACAACCCAAGATTAAACAGACACTTGGATTCAACACATTAAAGCCAAACAAAAGAACAAATTAAGGCAATAATATCCTACCATACACTTCTCCTCTTGCAGTTGCTCTGCAGCTCTCAAGGCTGGGCCTGCCTCTTCCCTGTACATGTTCAACACTCTTGGTGGGCTCTTTTGTGGCCACTGCAACATCCATTTTGATAAGTAACCAGTCAGTCTTGGAGCAACTGTGGCACATCCGACACCTCAGTCCAATGTGGGTTTCCCTTCAATCCCCAATTATTTCAAGGTTACTGGCAAACTAAGGGAAACTCACAGCGAGTCCATCTAAAACTATATTGAAAAAAGATTGGTTTTCATGAAGAACATTCACTCCATATATCAAGGTCTCATGAATTTTCCTTCATCCATTTGCAAATTTTCTTTCTATTCTGAAAGGTAATACAAAAATATGGTTATATACAGGAGGTGAGAGAAGACAGGCTTCTCGAGTCTTTTTTTTTTTTTTTTTTCAGTTTGGGAATTTCTTTTCAGTGACTGTCAAAGTCGTAGCGATCATCCCGTTGTAATTGTGCTCCCATCCCCAAAAATTGTACCTCACAGCTTGAATGAACAAAAGTGCATAGGTGAGTTGGTGAGGGCAAGGTGTGAGTGCTTCTGAGGGTTGAGGTGAAGACGAGCGCACAAACCAGGTGTACTCCTATTGCCCTCTCAGTTCCCCTCACGGGTTACAAGGCCCGGCACTCCATTCTTTGCAAACCAAAGCCCATCCTTGATTTTTCTGCCTCCGTTGATCATCGAGTCGAAGGACAGGATGACCAAAAGAAAAATGAAAGAAAACAAACAAAAAAAAAAAAGAGGCCAAGTTCAAAGAGCTTGTCCGTGTTGGTGTAATGCCTGCCACTTGTCCTCAAAGACAAAAAGAAAAAAAAGAAATAAAGAAATAAAACCCCAACACCATTCAGTGTCCATATGGCAGAAGCGCACTTGCAAACCCCACCCATCTTATGTGGGAACGAATAAAATCCCCCCCAAAAAAACAAAAACAAAACTGCACCCACAGTTATCCATGTGGCTTGTAAACAACCAAAGCTCCAGTATGGAATAGAAAGAGTCCTTTCTTTTAAATCTGAGTCACTATGACCAGGATTGTAGAGGCAGTGTGTTCAACTGTATCCATCCCAAGTTTTTTTTTCCTTCTCCTCTGTAATGAAAACCTGTTTGAAAAGTTTTTTGTTTTTTTTTGTTTTTTTGTATTTCATTTCCATTTTTGAAATCTTCTGAGGAAAAAAAAAACTGGTATCAGCACGAGTTTCTTGTCATTTTTTGGAATACATTCAATATTTTCTTAAGAAAGAAATAATACACACTTCACATGGCAATAATGACACAAAAATGAAAAAAAAAAAAAAATTAAGGAAAAAAAAAAAATTAAAAACACACAACAAAAATAGCAGCCCCAAGTGCTCATTATCTTAGTCCAAATACTTTTTAAACTTTGTATATAATGTATATATTCCATATATATTTTTCATTTAAAAAAGAAAACTCGTCATTATCAAATTGCAACAACGAATAAGTAACACAATTTGCTAACATTTCATGCACCGTTCTGTGCACTTGCACATTAAGATGCTGTATGTTTTTGTATTTTTTTGTGTTTTTCTTTTTTTTCCAGCGTCAGAAACTCGACACCTTTCATTCACAAGTTCGAGAGCTGACAAAAAGGCAACGTGATCACACCCCAGGAAAAGACTGGACTAACCTTCCGATGGATCACTCCTAGACTGAACTACAAATTTTCTCTTTAAACGATATAAACTTACATACAATGTGCTGAGCACCGACACACATCGCACTCACTCTCAAAAAGAGTTAATGTCTCAATGGCCATGCACCCTATCAAAGTTCTTAGGCACAAATGTGCATTCATACACATACAAAAAAAAAGCACATGTATTCAAAATGAGTACCTGTAGTCTTAACTCATTTCTATGAACAGTAAATGAACATGTCCTGTAAAACACAAGCACGCAAAATCTTAAGACACACGCACTACCCCTCCCTCATGATTCGTCATGTCTGCCGGTTCTTACAGGTTTACAGACAGCACAGAAGCTGAGGGAAACAAACTAGTGGTGGCCATCATGTGATGAGAACAAAGCTAACATTTACAAATGAATGCATTTATACTGGGTTTTTTTTCTCTCTAACTAAGGATGAAGAGCTGGTGAGAGAAAGGATTTTTGTGCAATTGCCCTCTCTCTCTCATTCAGTCACACTCTCAAAACAAACAGATCAAATCCCTGTTTGGAAAGGGACACAGACAAACACTGAAAACATGAATACAAAATTACTGTCTGAAACAAAAAAAAAAAAGACAAATGGCCTCTTATGTTTCATACAACTTAATAAGCAACAAAAAAAAAGAAAAGAAAAAAAAAAACATTGTGCAGACTGTATATTACTGACACAACCCAACACACACCCGACACGCACACACTCATACACATTCACAAAAATATTCACTTCTATCACTAACCCCATTTGTTTGATTTTTTTGTCGTTTTTGTCATTTCTTTTTTTAGGCAAGTGCAAATCTTCAAGTTTTTTTTTATAATCCATTTTTTCAATAGCTTTACTTTTTATATAAATGTAAAAAAAATGCTCAACAAGAGAAATATCAACAGTGTTTGTCTTTTGAGAAAGGATTTGCTCTCTGATAAGGTTTCAACTAAAGGTCCCCCTGACTTAACAGCCCAACTATTCACCCCCCCCCCCCCCACCCCCTTCCAGTTTCGATGCACACAGATAATGTGTATGTACACACACACCATATGCGCACTGATTCCAAAACCACACCAAGAAAAAAAACATCTATTCAAATCCCATCTCAATAAAGTGCATTAGTTCAGTATAAGGTGCTTAATCTTTTGAGTGCCAGAGGATACCCATCTCAACCTCGCCCCAGCTCACCCCCCTCTCCCCTGCTCTAGTGATCAACTGGTGCAACAGGGAGCCCTTTCCCCCCCCCTCTAGGTTATCAGGGAGAGAGAGAGACACATCTGAACGCCTCCACCATGCATCTCCCCTCATGCTCGCTCCCTTTCCGACCCCACCCTCCCACCCGCCCCCGGTTCCCCCAGCAGTGCACATTCGTCATCAGGTTTGTCTGATTAAAAGAAAGGCCTCAGGTAGCTATTGCTGCTGCGCTGCGTCACATCAGTAATCCTCCACCATCTCCATCTCATTCAGGCTCAGACACTCGCCCGTGTTGTGGAATGAGTACCCTGCAGGGAGGAGGAGGAGGGGGTGTGCAGAGAGGAGAGAAACGATGGAGAGTAATGTGAGATCAGAGGAGGATCGGACAAGAGGGAGTTGGTGAAGCTGGCTTTGCAGGGAAATGTCAGTTCTTGAGTGTTTACACCTCATTTATAAACCTCAAAACAAGATAATGCTTTCCAAATACTTAGTACATTATATAAACCTCTGTATGTCAACTGTTCAATGGTTAAAGCTAGATAGAATAGTTTCAGATCACAACAAGCTACACTGTGTGGGTAACACAAGTAGATCAAAATGAGACAGACATGGAGGCATGCATCAGTAAATTTAAAGTATAAACACTGCCTCAAGAACAGCCCACTCAGAGGCTGCAGACAACGGCTGCACTTCCCTGACTGCTTGTTAGACATTGTCGTTCCAGGAAAAACATTTCCATTTTGAGGTGTGCAGGTTGTGCACCTGACATGTTGCGTTTTGAATAATCTAATGCTAATAATTCTGATTCAAAATGACTCCAAACTAGTAATGCATAGATTGGCCATTTGCATATATATTAAGTTAAACAGAAGATTAATTAAATGATAGAGAAATCACTTACCTAAGATGCTGGGGTCAGAGTGCAGCATCATGGGCTGTTTCTTCTTCATTTTGCCCCCCTGGTTGTCATAGAGACCAGCTTTGCCCATATGGTTGGCCTGGAACATGGACTGCAGAGTGCTTGGATTCATACCTCGCATTGAGTCCTTAAGAGAAAATTTAATTAAATTAAAGAAAGAGATAACGATAGTAAATTTAATAATCTGGAGAAGCCATTGTTTAACAAACACAGGACATGTCCCCTTTTCTTTTCTTAAGAAGCTTTTATCTCTTAATACTGTTTTTGTCACAAAAGTCCCATTAAAATTTAGCTAAGTTGTATCATCTAATGATTGAGGAAAACAGAAGACTGTTTCTGGAGGAGTGGGAGATCTGGATTTACCTGCAGAGGGAAGTTCATGTTCAATCCACCCACTTCCTTTGATAACTGGGAAACAAAGAGATAACGAAGAAAAACTGATTTTTTTCCTTTCTTTTAAAAACACATTCTACTTTTACAATGATATGAAAAATTATAACTAACCCTAATAACTATTATTCAAGAGCCAGGTCTCTTTATCTGGATTTATCTCTCAAATATACTGAATATTCATCACTTCCTAAGTTACTTAAGGCATCACATCAAGTACCAGACAAGGCAGCAGTGTGGACATTATATTTGTGTGTTGTAGAAAATCAAATACAGTGCCAACTAATATTTTTAGAGTAATTTAGTTTACAGTTTACCCATCTTTGTTCCGTAATCACAAAGCAAAGTCTGTGTCAGAGTTTCAATCAGGACATCATGTTTTCCTTGTCTGAAATAACAAGCTGTACAGACCTGTGTACCTTTCCCAAATGAAAAGATCCTTTGAGCTCAGGCCTACCTGTTGCTGCTGTCTCTGTTGGTTGGCTTTCTGTTTGGCACGTCGCTCCAGAAACTGTTTGGCAAACTCTTTGGCTTCCACTGTGTCCCCAAGGTAGGACCGGATGAAATCCAGCACTGCATAGGGAGACTCCACCTCCTTCAGGTATGCCACAATTGTGGCAACTTAAGGAAGACACAATAAGCAGTTGTGAGCAAATTGTATCCATGTTGCATATAAATCTGACAACGACTGTATATTTAAAAGTGGACCTGGCTATAATCATTTCCAGTCATAGTTCTTAATACTGGGTACCTATAGATTGGCTTTGCAACCGTCATAACTCAAAATAGTATGCAATTATTCAGATCTAGGGAGGGCTTTCTCCCAAGTCAAGTTCTGCTGGGAGAACAATAAGATTTGGGGGAAATGTCTTCTTCAGCAAGTCTATGGTCAGGAAGATACAAAGCCCCTGCTAAGAGGAAATACACTGATAAAAATGCTATGTTTGAGCATAACACCTCAAAATCCAGCTGTATATGTTAAAGCCTGACTGAGAATCAGAACAACACAATGAAAGGGACAACAAAGATGACAGCAGGACATCTATGTTGGGTAAATATGCTCATTACCTGCAGTTGTGTAAGATTACGAATTATACCATCTTTTCCGTCCTTAAGGTTAATTTATTTTTCTGTATGCGCCTGTGTTAATAGGTACAGATGTGGAAAGTGTGATAAAATGTCAACCGAGGCAGAAAACATCTGCTTTCAAGATCTAGAAAGGTAATGATGCTTACACACTCTGTTGTTACCTGAGGCCAAGCTACTAATGGCTTTTCAATATGTGAAGTGCAAATTACGGATGCTTGTGTGAGTAGCTGTTTCTGAGAGGCTGGAGAAATAAATGGATTGCCACATGAACAAATGTACTAAAACCAAGTACTGTTTGCCCCTTTAGCTTCATTTTCACTTAGTGTACCCATGACGTTTGTACTAAAATCTGTTCATACACCTAAAGCCAACACATCACAGTTTTGAAACAGTTTCATCTACCGTTTAAGGTTGAGACTCTTTCCCTTTTAATGTTGGAACAGCATCAACTTCAAGCTCCAGTCTCTCCACAAAGCTAGCATCGTACTGGGCATTGTTAACAAAAGATGTTTGTGAAGTGTACCGAACAAATCCAAACATTTTCTCAACTGCTTTGACCGAGTCACAACTGATGTGGCTCTAGGAGGCTTAAAAGGCTCAACATGTCCTCGCCTCAAGTATCTTCTCTGTCATATTGATGTCCTTATCAGCTGTATAAACATGCTCTTGGTCAAATTCATGGTCAAATATGTGAATGTGGCATCAATCAGTCTATGATTTATTCTCATGACAAATCAGTTACGTTTGGGGGGGGGGACTCTTCATGCCCTTGACACGGCTAAATGCGTACCAACTGTAAGCTTACCATCCAGAGAGGAGGAGGAGTTATTGGCAGAGGTGTTGAGAGCGTGCAGCATCTGTTCACACCAGGTGGTGAAGCCGTCTTGAGGCTTCATGCCCTGCAGCAGTTTCAGCAGCTTCTCCTCCTCCTCTGTCCTCTTACGACGCATCATGTACTGATCACTGAAGAGGACACAGAAGGATAAAATCATCTATTAATGACTGAAAGACAGAAAAACACGTCTTATATGCCAACATTATTCATGATAAAAGGGTTTCTCTGTTCACTTTAAAAAAATAAAAATAAAAAATCTAATCCACCAGCTTATTAGTTACGTACGTGAGGGAGGGGCTGCTGCGGCTATTCTTCAAGCCCATGTTGTTGTTGCTGTTCCCACGTAGGCTGCTCTGGTTCTTCACAGCCTCATCCCACATGCCCATGCTGCCTGAAGAGCCTCCACTCCCACCCTTGCCCTCCATACCACTACCCCACATGCCAACACCATCCACCCACTGCCCTCCCATGGAGGAGCTCCCCATGGACATACCAGAGTGCTGGAGGAGGAAAAACAAAGCAGGTTTAACACATCATCATTAACTCTGTTTGCATTTTCCAACAGCATGACTAAATGATCCCTGTATGACTCCACAGAAACTCACTCGGTCTCTCTGTTGCTGGGCTCTCTGTTGCTGCTGCTGCTGCTTCAGGAGCCTCTCTGCCTCCTGTTGCATTTCCAGCAAAGCCAGAGCCGGAGGCTTTCCTGCCTTTGAAAGCCCAGAGGAGGAAGCTCCGCTCCAACTTGAGCCGCCTGCCCCAGGCCCCTGCTGCTGGGGGGTCTGCTGCAGCAACTTCATGATCAGTTCCTGCTGCTGACGACACTGTGGGAAGAGTAACAGTGTAAAATCTGTAGTTCACTTTCAGAACTGCATTTAAAACCACTTTTGAAATGAATAACATGGCAATGACATATTTTCCAAAACCTTAATCAACTGTAACATTTCTGTTTTTGTTCATTTCTGCTGTAAGTGGACAAAACTCAATACAAATCTCAATCTGTTACTCAAAGCGAACAGATCATTCATTCATCTCACCTGCTTGCGTCTGAAGAGCTCCTCCTCTTCCCTTCTTTTCTGCTCTTCTTGTTGCCTCCTCTTCTCCTCCCTTCGCTTGCGCTGCTCCTCCTCCTCACGCTTCGCCCTGAGTTCAGCGTCTCGCCTCTCCTGCTGGAGCTAAGAGGAAGACGTCGAGTGAGCTGACAGAGGAAATGTTTGACCCAATCATGGCTTACGCATTAAATCAGTATCAGTGTTTAGCTTAACCCATTCTGAGCAGGGTTAGTAGCAGTGCACCTCATCTCCAGATTTGTCCAGTAAGTGATGGGGAAACTCCTAATTCTAATCAAAAAGTTTCAACAATTAAACAGATATTTGATAAAAAAGATAAAACGTATGACTTACAAGTGAACTCACCTTCTGAAGCTGTTCGAGAGTTGGACCCTGAGTAGAAGGATTCATTGTTATGTCCCAAAGACTGGCTTCACCGCCTACATGGAAATAATTGAGGGTCATTTTAACAGCAGTGGATACAACCCCTTTTCGTTTGTTTTAATTGGATTTCCTGTGAATGGAAATGAAGTAGCAGTCCTACAGTACCTGACGACTGTGAAGCTGAGGTATGCATGTCCCACATGGACCCTGTATCTGGCACTGACATCGACCTATTCATCGAAGGCATCACACCCTGCTCACTGCACCTGGGATAAAACAGCAAAATGCAACAAGTTATTTCAAGACGACAATCTCCATTCCTCTTATGTGATGATACCATAAATAATTAATGTGCGTCAGTGTGTAATCGTAAGGTTAAACTTCTCTCTTTATCCATTCGGCCCACCTGTTAATGAGCTGGAATAGCTGCTGCTGTTGGAGCTGTTGATAAAGAGCTGCGGCTGCAAGCTCCTGTTGCTTTTTCAGGCGTTCCTGGTCCAGGTTTCCCTGAAAAATGGGAGTCAATAGATCAGCAGTTGATACAAAGCAGTTGTCAATTCATGAGAGCAGAGACTTAACAATTGAATCTACAATAGTTTAGCTTGTAACTAGTTTTCTTTTGCATTTATACACATTACTGTCTAACAGGGGATTGTTTATTGATCAACTATGGTAAATTAATATGCAATCAGAGACATATGACCCTGACCTAAATGTTTTGTATGATGTAGCGTATGTTTAGTTCTCCTTAAAAACAAAAAAAATCCCCTGGAGTTGTTCACAGCCTGTCTATTAGTGTGCCCCGTGATCTGCATCTTCCCCTCCCCATCTTCTAGGTTGGCTGAGCTCTGACTCACAGTCCCGGCGGGCCCCCGGTTGGGCTGCGGGCGCTGCGTTGGTGGGAGCTGTCTCACCAGCAGGGGCGGCGGAGAGGGCCCCGGGGCGAAGGGCACGCGGCCCCACATCTTGATGACATCCCCCAAGGGCTGAAAGCCCTCGTCGCAGCCCCGCTTTACCAGCAAGCTCATGGTGAAGTAGCCAGCCTGGAACCACTCGCACATCTCAACTGTGGTGAACGGACCTGGTTGTTGAGCCGGACAGAGACGGGTTTACAACAGAAACTTTTTTTTTCTTTTGCCCCCATTTGATTTTAAATCACATATTCATGAAATCTTTCAAAGCAGTATGACGTATTTGAACAAGGAACTAATATGATGTACCCTGGATTTCTCCCTGGGGGTCCTTGTAGAACCACTTCATGGCAGCCTCATGACTTAATGGCAGAGCAGCTGCCGTGTTCCTGCTCTCCTGCTGCTGCAGAGCCTGGGTGAAACATTCCTCCTCCAAAGAGGTGTCCTGAAGGGACGCCACCATCTTCTCTGCCTCCTGCACAAGTACACACAAACAAAGATTCATTATTTACTTAACACTATCAATCTAGCAGGCATACGAACTTAGAGCTTTGGTTGCAATGCACCACTTTCACTGAGCTGCTTCTGCAACTGAGCTAAAGATCACTCCTTATGGGATTACACTGATGAAGCTTAGCTGAAGTAAAAAGTTGTAACAGCTTTCTATTTTAGCTGGAGAATAAAAACAAAAAACAGCAAAGACAGACGGAAAACAATAGTCAACCCCACACACATATAATAACAAAAAAGGTGTAATCCCCCTCAGCAATGCTCCTGAACTATTGTCTGAATCTGTCAATTTAGTTTTAAAAAGTGACATATCTGCAGCTCAATAACTACTAGTTACAGCCTTCATCTGACCTTCAGACACACATTCCATGACTATTACTGCTGTTCATACCTGTTGCAGATGTTTCATGCCTTCATCATCCTCTGTATCACCTCCAGAAGGAGGCAGGAGAGGAGCAGCAGAAGAAGGGGGTGGGGGAGGTAAGCTGGAGGAGGTGGCGGCATTTGGACTCAGCAGGGTCTTGGAGCCCCCGATGGGACCCAAGTCTGACACAGAAACAACAAGAAGTATGAGTAAAACAATGGCTTCTATTTTTAGTGTTTCTGTTTCATGGGCTGATGATGGATGTGAGCGGTAGAGCCACCTGCTGGCTCTGTAGCCGCACAGCTTGAACAGCAGCTTCAGTAAACAAGATATTAAATGACTGTGACTAAACAGATACTATATCAAACCAAAATATTATCGTTGCCAAATTTCCTTCCTCTCTCTCTCTGACACACACTCACACAGTCGTATGACTACAAGAGCTAAATGCAAGTAAAAGATCTGGGACAAGATTTCTGAAGCTACAAGTCATGAGCTTTAGTAAAAATCAGGCTTGGACAGTAAAGATGTTTTCAATAAGTAGCTGTATCCAAACTTATTACTAGGACTTAAAAGGTATAGTTTAAGAAGGTTCTGCATGAATACATATATGCTTACTAGAATTAAGAACAACACACAAACA
>JAOXYM010000005.1:4524683-4540823 GCA_028567055.1 Leptatherina wallacei | reverse complement strand
TCACTGAAACTAAACAAAAGACTTGTTTATTTTTGCAGTTCCTATGTCTACGTTCAACAATGTAAAATGCTAAATATTTGGTAGAAAACATACCATCGCCAGGTTTGCTGTTGGCCTTGACCGAGTGGCTGTTACTCAGCTGAGTGTTATCCATCACTTGACTAGCATTCCCAGGTAGGGACTCCAGAGCTGGAGGGGCACAGTGGGCTGGAGGAGAGGATGAGGGTGATGCTGGCTTTATCTTGACATCTCCTATACCAGACATGGCGTCTTTACCCTCTGTGAGAACAGAAAGAAGATGGAACAATTGTTGGTTATCAGTTTTTCTTTGTATTATCTTAATTAAGGGAAGCTATATAATAATATACAAATCCCTTTCTAAACAATTAAACAAAAAAAATATATCAAGATTTTTCCCCTCACCCATGTCTATGTCTCTTTCAGCACTGTTCTTTTCTGAGTCGAGGTGGCTCTCCTCCTCTTCCTCCTCCTCCTCAAGGCCCTTAAACTCCAACTCCTCCTCTAGGATTGTCTCCTTGCCACCCTTCTAGTAGAGAAGACCAGAGAATAAGGCATTATGATTCTATTTTTCAGATTTATCAATCAACACACAACTTTGTACATAAAATAAGCATTAAAAAGGTGGAAACATGACTAGTCCCAAACATGCAGTATGCACTGAGTGCAACTTGAAATGTCACCTGAAGCTCATTTTTTTTTTTTTTACAAGTGGGTTGTACAATAAGTGCTGAAAGCATTAAGATTTCAGAGCAGACACTCCTTTGAAAGAAAAAAAAAAGTGATTTCAAATACCTTCATGGGCATGAAAGCTCCAGAGGAATCAAAAGTGCCCATTTCTCCATCCTCCTCATCCGTACACCACTCAGGCAGGCCATCCCTGTCATCCTCTAGTCCCTCGCTCCCTGCACGTCGGCGGCCAGCACCGTGACCATCAGAGTCCCGGAAGTCAAAATCAAACTTCCGACGACGACCTTCACCTGGACCACTGTGGTCCCGCCAGCCTGCTGAGCGAGGACCACCATCTAACAAGCACACATGCAGAATTCAGATTCCTAAGCAAGGCTATATTTCAAAGATGAAGTTTCAATGACGTGGTTAAGTCCAAGGGGTACGTCTGTTACTAACCCTCTTCGGTCTGTTGCAGGGCTATTCAATAAGGCCCTTTGAGGGCTGCGGTCCTGCAGGTTTTCAATGTACCCCTGCTCTAACACACCCGACTCAAATTAAATGGATCCAACATCATATGAAGTTCTGCACAAGGACTCATTCATTTGAGTTGTATGTTGGAGCAGGGACACTTTGAAAACCTGCAGCACTGTGGCCCTTCGTAGGACTTAATTGAGTAGCTCTGGTTTAGTGTTTAATGTGAATTTGAGTACAAAGGTCACGCAGTTGGCTAAACCTCCTTCTTGCCTCTAGATGTCACTAGAACTAACTTTACCAAAAGTACAAAGCACAGCAATGAAATTAAAAGTATTGCACTGTGAAATACTTGCTTCATTTTAAAATTTCAGTCATAATTAAACATGACAGTTACAATTTATTACCGATTACATTCAGCAATAACTTTTTTAAATAATGTGGCACAAAAAAATAAATAAGTAATCTTACTTCTAAATTTTGAGCATTAACTGGTAACTGTGTTGGCCACATATCCAGCTTAGCTGAATTCAGTTGTATCGAAACAATTATTCAAACTATGCAGCAACGTTAATACTAAAACTTAGATATTGTTACTTAAACCTTTTTAAACTGCAGCTAAATTCAACTATCAGCAACTATGGGTACATAAAATCCAGGGTAAAACGTGCTTTTTTCAATGGACTCTGAGGCATTAGTTTTATAAATAAATGTTTGTATTTCTCCTACCATCCCTGCGGGTTCCAGCAAGTCTCCAATTGGTACCCGGCTCCCCCTCTTCCTCCTCCTGCTCCTCTCGGAGGGTGCGCCAGTTATCGCTGTCAGCCCTTGCGAACTCTTTCCTTCCGGGACCCACGGGACCTCCAGTTTCTTCAAAGCCAGGACGCACCACCTCCCGCCGCAAAGGCTTCTCAAATCTACGCTCACCCCTGAGGAAAAGGGGGAAATAGTTAGAAAATTACACCATTTCAGAGACAAACAGAAAGTTTTACTCTAGAGAAATATGTCCTGCCAACATTTGGACTGCAGCAACACATACACCAATGTGTACTGATCAATGAAGAAGATATCCACACAGGTGCTTCACTTTTGTCAAAGTAGATCAGTAAAGATGCGTGCAAAGATGAGATAAACCACCCCCCTAAGAGCAGAAACCTTCTAAATAACTGTGCAGGATTTGGAGGTTATTACACAGAAGGACAGCTCCTGTCTACAGTGTTAAGTGCCAATTGTACAAAAGAGCCCTCTTAAAAAAGATTTCTGAGTGCACCTGTGTTAGTTCAGGTAGTTTGAGCAGATTTTCCCTTACCGGTCATCCCAACTCTGGCTGCGGTGTATCTCTCGGACGCTGCGACCGAAACCCACCTCTGCATCTTCAATACTTCTTTGGTAGAATCCACCCTCACCACGACCACGACCTGTTTATAAGCGCAGAGGCGGCATTTTTTATTCTATGTGTATTTAATAGTATCAAACAGCAATACTTCGACACAGAGTGTGGAAACCAAACGGTATAATTCTTCATAGTTGACTCCCTTTGCTGTACTGAAGGGGAAGCCACGTGTTTACATGAGCTAAGTGTAGACAAGGTGAGTTCATAAGCCCAGTGATTTTTAGACAGGTGTGTCTGGACAAAAGGACGACTATCTAAACAGGCCAAAAGGAAGTGTGCTGCATCAAGATGGTGGAGGAAAGAGGGGAAATAAACACTTGAGTAGCTGCCTTGAATAGCTCTATACTTTGCTTGAATAATGACCATTGTAGTTTCAGCCAAGAGTTTTGGGCAGAATGTGTGTTGCTGTTGGACGCCTCGGCAGATTCATTAGAAGTGCGCTCAGGCTAAATCAATGCTTTATTACTTTTATTCTCTCCTACTGGCCAATTATTTTCTTTTTGCCCTTACCTCGACTACCTCGCGTGGCCCCTCGTCCACGAACCACTCCGGCTGGGGCAGCCCCACCCACCCCTTTTCCCATGAGCCTCAGCACCGCCACACTGTTCACAGACATGGAGAAGTTCCTCTGCAGATAGTGAAAAGAGCAAAAGAAAAGAATGTGAGGAATGTGAGCTCATAGGCACATCTGTCCACCAACAGAACAGCTTGTTTTGGAGCTGAGGCTGCGTTATGCGATATCGTTTACAGGTATCAGTGCATGTGTAAATGTGTGTTGTGGCAGACCTGCTCCTCCTCAGTGAGAGGCACCAGTGCCAGTGGCTGCATGGGCTCATCTTGCAGAATAGCAGCAAACTCCTTATCCTGCATGTCCTCTGGGACCTAAAAACAACAACAGTCGGTGTTAAAGGGGGGAAAACCCAACCTAAAAAACACTAACCTACTGCATGCTGTCATTTTAGAGAAAGCAAATGGAAGACAGCAGTTTAAAACCATATGGGTGTTTAGAAGGGGAATCAGAATTCCCAACACTGCTGAATTCAGAAACATTAGGAGAAAACAAAAAGAAAAAAACAATAATATTAAAAGTTGTGAGTTCTTCACTAACCTTGTTGTCTTTGATATAAAGTGCTAACATCTCCTCTCGGCCGTAGCGATACTCGGCCAGCTTGTACTTTGGCATGGCGGGGGAAGGAGGGGGAGACGTCACACTCCCCCCACTGGACAGTGCACGAAGCCTGTGTGAGGAAGAGCACACCAACCATGAAGAATTTAATGGGTCAGCACCTCTCTGACAAAAATGTAAAAACAGTTCAATAGAAATAACCTGGTGTATTATCTTGTTTTGACTGGAGGACAAAAAGAAAGGCTATTGTCTACCCTCAATAGAATTCCTTTTAAACTTCAGTGGATTAAAAAAAATAAAAAGTCTTATCATATTCATCTTGCAGCAGAGAAGGAAGGAATTTAGTAAATGTTTGCTGCCAAATAAACAATCCTCCTACGCATCCCCCCCCCCATTAATCTACTTTGGTCCAACAAAGATGATATAGTAGCTTTCCAATCTCAAGATTTCATTTTACAAAGCTTTTACTAGAAAACTGCCTTCCAAGGCCTGCTGTTTAACAATGGCTCCATTCACATGCCTTTACAAAGTGTGTCATTGATTCGCAGCCCCACATCAAAACCATATGCAGCTCAGAGATGTAGTGGTGGGTGTGGGGTATAAAAAGGTAAAGAAAAGTATAATCAAAGATCAGTCAGTGGCATTAAGGGGGATGAAATAAGTAGAGCCGAAGTTAATATGTATAATAAGAAGAGAGCCAAAGAGACATTCTAGTGGGTGGGGATAAAAAATTATGACTGTATCTACTTCACTTGTATTTATGTTTGTAAAACTAAGTTTTTATAACGTGACAAGCTGGAATCATGAATATTTTAAAACACTTAAATCTACACATTCATTGTCCTTTTTCTTAAAGGAGGTGGTCTCATAAATTTAACACGGATCTAAATTCATGCCTGATTGTTTTCACCACAGCGGCTAACATACTCACTTACACTACTGCCAACAAAACCTCAAATAGTCTAAATAAATTAATAGATTTAGGATTCCAACATGCTTGAAAAGGCTTGTAAAGGTACTGGACAGACAGCTGTATGTATGTGGTGAGCACATGAACTCGCTCTTTAGCCATATTAAAAAGGGTACAAGGAGAGGAAAGCAGCTGCAGATGTGTAAAGAGGGAAATATTCTGTGAGGCTGGCAGAGCACCAAGAATGCACACAGCAGTTACAGGCCCAAAGAGATGGAGCGCTACCAAACTGAGACAACGCCCGCACCCCCTCCACACTTAATTGCTATACAAACATCCACTGAGGAAGAAAGAGCAGAAAGACAAGAGAGATGGACAGGACACTGCTGGACAATGCCTACATTTTGATGCCATATGAACCACAGTTTTATATACAGATCCAATGAACTCTCTGTTTTTGTTTCTTACAAAAGGATAATTATGATGATTGACTAGCAAACAGGGACGGTGAGCTGGTGTCTTATTCGAGACCAAACCAGTTTAGACAACATAATCACCATAAGCACAGCTATATACCTTTTTAAACTTGTCTGGATGCACAAAGGTTGAGCCAAATTTGATGCATTAAAGAGTGTCTTATAAAAGATAAAGCCAGTCGATTCCCAGCATATATTGCGATTTCTAGAGGTCCCACTCTTTTCATCAAATCCCCTTCAATGAGCTATCACAAGGCCAGAGTGTCCATCTTACACAGGAGTCATGGTCGCATTCATGGAGACATTTGTCATTTAGATGCACTTAGATTAAAGCTAAATGTAATAGTAAGGTAGAAAACTCTAAAAATGCGTATGATGTTGCACACAAAAAGCATCAGATACATTTTGTTTTGCTCAGGAAGTACTTCCAGGTACTCAACAGTGTAAAAGGAACCATACGGAAATACTCAGAAATCAAATTGATTACCATTCTGGGCCGAAATTAAGAGTCTCAGCAGTCATATTCCTCACGTCCACACAGAACTGAGTATCTGTAGGGAAAAAAAACAAACAAACCCAAAAACAATTATTGCACACTCTTACAAAATAGGCATGAGTAAAAGGAATAAATATGTCACTAACTTCCTTACCCTGTCCAGATAATCGGAGCAGGCTGGACTGGGCTGGACCAGGCTAGAGTTGGCTGGCTTTAGTTAGGCTTAGGTGACTAGAAGGCTGAGTGGTGCTTAAGCTGTGGTCACAGAACTCCCCAAACACACAGACACAAAGAAAATAGCTGCCAGTTTCAGGTGCTTGAGGAATACCAGGTTATCAGGTCCTAACTAGTTAAGGAAAGGGTTTTGATGAAAGTTTGGAGAATGGAAGCTCCTGCTACTCACAGCCAAAAAAGGTAGATCAACTTTTTTTTTTAAAAGAAAAAAGAACAAAACAAAAAAACAAAAAACAAAAAGAACCTTGGAAATCAACAGTGGAACAAAATAAAACACTCTTGAAGCAATAATGTTCTCGTTCTTTTGTTTTACAGCAGTTATATCTCACATTAAAGTTAAAAATATGAACCGATTCATCAAAAAAGAAAAACGCCGGAACAAAACAGCCGAAACAACGCAACCGGCGGCTGGAACAGCTGCCAAAAGCAGACGCAAGTCGCACTCCTCTTCTCCTTTCTTACTCCTCCTCTGTGCCTTTTTCCTCTCACTCCAGCTGAAAAGTGGATAGATGGAGACCCTCCAGGTAACTCCTTTATATCTCGTCCTCCTCCCTTTGCACCACTGGAGAAAAAGATAAATAAAAAAAATCACGTTTTGAGATGGGATATGGGAAAGTTAACAAAAAAGAAAAAAAATACAAAGTTAAAAAATAAATTTATAACAAAAATGCACTTTATAAATTAGCTTCTTCCATGGTGAGGAAAAAGGTCATTTATTCAATACAAAGCCCCGGCATACACACCTGCCGAGGTTGATAAATCTATAACAGCATAATGAACAGAGAGGAAGGCACAGTGGTATTCTTTCATTGAATAAATAAAAACTACTTCTAGTTTGGGGCTCAGTCACTGTCCAGTGTTTCTCCTGCTCACATGAGATTTTCCATGCAGAAATGTAGAGTCTGTTTCAGTAATGTTGTGAAACAGCTGCTTCTTAAACCCTGTTGCTAGCTGGAGATAGTTCCTGAAAATGTCATGGAAACAAAAACATCCATGCAACTAAATTTGATTTGTTCATTCTCACACATGCACGTACTGTCCTTTGATGCCACATCCTTATGTTAATACTTTTCATCAGTTTCTCATCTTCTTCTTAATCATGTAAGATACACTTCATAGTCAAAGTTAGATCTTAGTAAATGGACAGACAAGCTATTCCTTTACCACTTTAAATCTTGATATTTAGTTTTAGTAGAACTTTTATAGGGTCAATTGGAAGTTTTCATGCATGTGCAGCAGATCAGTGTTTAAATGTTTAAAGAAAATGGTAGAAATTTGATAGTTTGCAAATCAGCTGCATAGAGCCTTGAACTCCACATGACTACAACATGTATGTCAGATTAACCTTTCCAGACTCTCCCAAATGAAAAGTATTTTGAATACTGCAGGACACAGGGACAGGCATCCAAAATTGTATGTATATTGCACATTACCCTTTATAATTTGGTGCAAAATGTTAAAAAACAATCTACAGTTGTGAAACAATCTGTTGGGTCCAGATCAAAGTCTCTGAACATGCTGAATTTTGCACTTAAATGAATTTGTAGATATTTAAAATTCGATATTTTGAAACTAATTGACATATTGTTATAATCAACATATTCTCCCACCATTTACTCCCAAATGCAGAAAGCATAAATTCCCCAAGTACTAGAATAAACACACTATGTCAACTTTCACTGAAGGCCAACAGGAAGACAGACACAGACACTATGGGCAGATTCACTTGGAAAATGGGAAAACTACAAAATGGTTAGAGTGAATTAACTTAATATGGACACTGGGTTGCTACACAGTCATTTGGGGATATAAAAAACAAAACAAAAAAAAAAACGTCTAAATTAAGACAGCGTTTGATTAAGCAACATCTAAGTGGGACTTGTTTTCCTCCAGCAAATAAAGCAAGCAAAAAAAAGATACTAAGCTCAGAATAAAATACCTTATCTGGCACTGAACCATAATAAAGGCTCCAGTTATCTTAAGTATATCTTTCCTTTATATCAGTGGTGTACATGACATAGATTCCCGTAACTTAGGGCGGATAATATATTTCAACGGCTCTATGCATTTACAATAATACACGGGGGGCGGGGTCACTTATATTTCTCATTTCTTCAGTCATCATAAAATATTCAAGTTTTTTCATGTATGTTTTGCACCAAACGTCACATAAAAATATGTGACTGATTCTGGCATTTTAAAGATTATCATTCAATAGAAAACTTTAAAAAAAAAATACTAACTCATTCTGCTGCCAAAAGGCTTTCAATAATTTTACATCCAAATAAAAACTTAATAGATGATGCTTGCCCAGGTTAGCAGAACTGGCCAATTAGAGCAGTCTGAGATGATTAGGAACGGTTAGCTTCTTTAGCCTGTTTTTAGAGAAAATGTAGAATATTCTGGAGTCTAAGCTAAGCATTTCATGTTAAATTACAAATAGGGCTGAACAATTATCTACAACAATAATCAAAATTGTATCCTCAGTATAATATTAATATGTGCAACATCAATATTGCATTATGGAAATGATTGGTTATACAACTTTTTTCACTGTTAATATTTGGACTTAAAATAGTAAAATCATAGCAGGTGTATTAATGAAGACTGAATTCCACTTATAATAAGCTAAGCTTTTGTGCATGTTCTAATGTTAACCAGTATGCAAAGGAATAAAAGTGGAATGCAACTGAGCCTAACACCATATGTGTATTAGTTCATACATTGCAAATTAAGTCATCATTGCAATATGGGTCGAGAATACAGCCCATCCAATTTCCGCAGAATGCAGCAGTAGTTGCAAATTAACAATACCATCTATCTCTTTATGGGACATTCAGGACTTTAAAAAAGAGGGATTAAATAATATTATTTCCAGTATTGAACACATCAAGAGACATTTAAATTTACATCACAAATCAACATTATTGTTTTAGCCATGTGAGCACAGTTAACATCTGACAAATGAATAAATATTGTACTGTTTCTCATCTGACACTGGGGAAGAAATATCTTGGAACAGATTTTTCAGAGTGTCTGAGGAATGGGGCAGGGTGATAAGGCAACCCTTTAGAGGCACAAAGTTAAACTTAAATAATGTCAATTTATTCATATACAATAAAAAAATCAACTTAATGAATGTTAATATCATTAACGATTTCATTTATCCAGAGGTTCATAGTTTTATAATTGAACAGCACAGCATTTCCACATTGTATGAATCTTGTGGATGAAACTGCTGTGATGCAATACCTCCTCTTCCAAGGCAACAACTGAGACAGGAGTGTGTTTTTAGTGCCATTTGTTTGGCAGCTAAATGAACCAAAAGCTACAGGGCTGAATTTCATAAAACTTTATGGAGAGTGATGAAATGACTCAATTTTGGTGAGTCTGGACCTGGATCACTGTATGGTATTGGCATCCCTGAAGGATTCACTATCCAACTGTGCTTAGTTATAAAAATAAAAAAAAGCCACACAAAAAAAACACCCAATACTAAGATGTTTTAGCTTTTGCAAAAACTGTTTTTTGTGCCGTCGATGTCAAGTGTGGAGGTCTTCCTTAGACTTCATAAGTTAGAGTGCCTCACTACTGCAGCTGAATAACATGATGCAATTAAAGATCAAGTCCAACAAAATATGACTGCAGTAATGTGTTTACTTCTACCTGTAAGTAGCATGAAACAGATTCAGAAACATGACTAATAATACTGCAATAAAGATGTTTTGAACTACAGATGCTGGAGGTTGACTGGTCCAGCTTGCATTCCAAGGGATTGTGGGTATCAATTATTAACTTTCTTTAAGGGTTAATCTGCTGGAGGTGACACTGGCCACTCTTTTTGTTTGCACAGTTAGGATTTTGTCAAACTACAGTGACTTCAGCATTAAGTGGTGGTAAACTTGGGGGTGGGGGAAATAGAACACTTTTAAAAAGTACTGTTTTGTAAATGTCCATAATATATTTTTCCAACCCTTTTCTGACATGTATTCATTTTAAAAGAAAGCAAAATGGACAAAGAAGAAGATAATATCCCGTCATAAAACATGAATCAAAGTTAGATCGATTCTTTTCAAGCATAAGTGTACCACGGAGAACAGTTTCAGAGAATACCGCCACAATAAAAAAAACACACATTTATTCAGGATTAGCCAACTTTAGCCCGATTTTCAATTTCTAGTCCCAACTCTAAACTTATAAAAACTAAAGCAAGGTCACCAGCAGAACCATTGATTACAGAACATTAAATATCTTGTTGATTTAAATAACTGGACGTGTTGGGAACCTCGCGACGTGGCGGGACGATTATTTCAGACTGCTGTCAAGTATTCTGTAAATCTTACCAATAACTACCACTCATGGGGCACTGATTTGTTACTTTGGTAAATAGTAAAATGCTAAACTCCCATAGGCGGCTAACATTAAAATAGCTCGTGTTGACATTAGCTAACGTTAGTCGTTAGTACGAGCTAGGTTAGCAAATACATTGTTCTCTTTTAAGCTAATTACATCAGATTCATTTGTGGGACGAGTACAATCGATCTTTTTCAGTCATAACTGCGTCAATATATCACATTTCAGTTGTTGAAAAGACACGGCTTTCTACCTAAACTAGCACAAGGTATGCGTTGATCGTTAAGGCCTTGGCTTGCAGGTTCAAATGACACCAGATATGATGGCGGAGGGGGCGGAGTGTTGGGATCAGACTCCCCGGCCTGCTCCGCCAATGTGCGGACGACCACCACCACTCCGTTGTCGTTAGCTATCTTAAGCTAATGCGGTGTAAACAAAACATACAACGGTACAATCGAAAAAGTTTCAGCAGTAAAATTAGTTAGTAAAAAATCAGTTTTACAGCAGCTAACCCCAACCCATTCTTGCTGCAAGAGCCGAGGTTAGCTTGTTAGCTCACGTTAGCCTGCTAGCTAAAAAAGACAAGCTGCAAAGAGGAACCATGGCTTACCTTCTCTGTTTATAGCTACCAGACTGGTTGTCTGCACGGTGTGTCTACAGCCAATATATAGTATGCATTGGTCTCTTTAAACTCTGTAAACGTATTCATTCGATAGAATAGTACTTTCAGAGAGTCGTGCTCTGTGTTTTATTTATTATTTTTTCCCCCTCTCCTCCAACGGCCGCTGCTGCGTATCAGTATATGTCTGCTGGCTCTCAGTCGCTGCTCCTCTTGTTGTTTGTGTTTCGGAAACATGGCCGTCCGTGTGACACCACGTGACTGGACATTGACAAGCGGCTAACCAATGTTGTAGCAGGACAAACACACCCCTATTTACAAGTCTGGACACTGTGATGCGTACAGCACGTAACGGCGTTTTTAGAGGCTGTATGAGTTTAATTATCCAGTAAGCTGCAAAGTGAGGCCAGCGTATGCGTGTTATTAAACGTTAAGGACTTACTACGCAAAAAAAAAGCACGGGAGATAGTGACGTGTGGTAGAATAGCGATGATAAATTGTTTTAATAAACTCATATGTCACAAGCATCGTGCTTAAAATACATAATAAAAGATTGAGCTAATTAGCAGTATTAAGTTTAGTGATTCAAATTAAACGTGCAGTTGGTCAGACATGCAGTAGTAGAGTTTAGTCTTTAGAGGGCGCTGTCGGACAACTGTATGAACATTTAAAATATTTTTTTAATTCAACCCTTATGCCCTCCTCGTGACATTTTCGGACATAATTGTCGACTTTTTTTCTTCTTTGGTGGTCATTTAGCAGTGGAACAGCTTGGAGTGTGAATTTTTGCAGTAATTCTTCTATTTAGTCAAATTTTTATAATCCAGTGTCATTTTCTCTCTAATGTCTTTTATACTCTGGAAGAATTTAGCAACCTCTGGTCATCCTCGTGGCCAAAAGTGTCCATGCACTTAACTGCTATAAAATCATCATACATCCGTCCAGCTCAAAAATAACAAACTTTCAAACATTTTCAGGATTTTAACCCTTTAAAGGCCAGTTTGATTATTTGATGTAATGCCTCATTCATAGAGGAATCCAAAAAATCCCAAAACATTAGCCTGCAATTTGTGTTCAAATAAAATGTTTTAGTTCGAATGAGAAATGCTGATTAAAAGTTAGGTTTCCCCAAGACTCAAGATACCTATGTCCATTTGAAATGACAACTTATTCTTTTGTGGCCTTATTAGATAAGGCTCTTTTTTTCATTAGTTTTTGAAGTCTTGACTTGCCTTGACTGCTCAATAGTTCCCTTTATTGTACCAGAAACTACTCTTAAGTAATCACACTTAAAAAAAAACAAGACAGAGTGAAATGTCCTAAGAGGAACTTTTTTTCATTAGTTTTTCCAAGTCATGATCCTACATACTTTAAGAAAAATAAAAACAACTGTAGAGATTAAAACTTGTTGCTACAGAAACTTATCTTTACAGCATTAAATTTAAGAAGTATGTCTTAAGCTTTTCATATTTCTTTTCCCTTCAGCTGGTTTCTGATGATGAGAGTGGTAACATGAGGGGGCTTCCACTGAATGAAGATACTCCCCCTCTGATTGAGAACAGCCAGGCTGTGTTGGAGGACTGCGTAGATGCTGTAGAATACAAACGTGGCCCTCTGAATCCAGACCAGCACCAAGCGGAGCCAGATGACAAATCCTCCACCTACACCTTGACCAACGTCATCCCACTAATCACAGACTTACTGGACACCTCTTGGAACCCATACTTGGATGTCATCCGCCGACACCTCAACAACTTCTGTCATGGTAAATTTTTCATTGTGACAGGGGCCACTGTTTCAGGGGCCACCATACAGCGAAATATCGGGGATCAACTGGGAATCTCAAAACACTTATGGCTGGCATACTGCTATCTAGGGTTTGACCATAACTCCCCGTATGAGGGGAGGTTTATGGCCCCTAAAAGTTGGGTTATGGGGTGAAATAAGGGTGGAAAAGTAAGTGGTACTTAAAAAAAGAAAGAAAGAACAGTAGGTTACATGTTGCAACTAATTAGGTTAATTAGCAATCAGTCAGTGACATGATGTAAATAAAGAGTGCGCCAGCGAGGCAGAGTCTCTCAGAAGTAAAGATTCTATAGTCTTCTGTGCATAGAATCATCAAAAGATTTCAAGAATCTGGAAACACCATCAGTATTATATACCAGTGATCTTCAAGCCCCTTGCAGGACTGCATCATGGAAATCACTGCATGGATTTATGGAACACTTCAAGACATTACACAGGATCATGATCTAGTAAACTCAACCTTTTTCTGATCCAAGGCTCGTTTAAAGTTGGCTAAGGCCAAATGGAAAACTGTTGCGTTGTTATGCCAATTGAAATTTGAAAATTGTTCTTGTAAATTTTGGACTAACATGAACTCCCATCCAGACAATGCCTTCTTCAGGCAAGGTCTTGCATATTTCAAAGAGACAATTTTAAACCACATACGACAACAGCATGGCTTCATTTTACTCCAGAACTTTGACCAGTTGAGAACATTTGGCCCATTGTTAAACCAAAAGTACCAAAACAGTTTTTTTGCAGCTTGAATGAATTGTTGAATCCTATAGCAGAAAACAATGGGACAATATTCTTCTCCCAAGAGTCCAACAACTGGTTTTCTTAGTTCCCAGACTTGTATAAACTGTGTTAAGGTAAGGGATGCTACACAGTAGTAAAAATGGCCTTGTCACACCTTTTTGGGGATGTGTTGTCACCATGAAATTCAGGATGAATTTATATTTTTCATGGAGTGGTAAAGTATGATTTGATTTATTTTCTTTCTTTATCCATTGTGAGTAAAATATTGACTTACAATATTTGCAAATCATTTTATTCTGTTTGTCCCACCAGAGCAACTTTATACAAGTGTGCCAAAGGTGGCCAGAATCCTCATGCATCTGGCTTTTGGTCTCGTCATTGTGCTGTGCTGGAGAAGCTCATAATAGACTGAACAAACTTGGGGTTGAGAGGAGGGGGTTTTCCTCTCACTGTAGCTTAAGTGGAAAGAAAACAGTCTCTTAGATAAAGCATTACAGGCATAATGTTATCAAAGGCATTTCTGCATAATTTCATACCAGGCAGACCATCGTACCAGAATTAAACTTGAGCTGTTATTACACACTCCTGAAAATTTTCATCTTGTATCCTTAAAACACAAGTTTAGTCATCTAAAGCCTCTCTTTAGCTTTCAGTCTCAACCTAGTTAAATTTAATCCTGTGGCATAGAAATGTAAAATGCCTTTCAGGATTAACTTTAAACTTACACTTGAGAGGGTTTAATTGAGAGAGAACCTAGATTCTGACTTAGCATGGTTAAATTTGATCAATCAATGTATACTGGTTGTGAAAGATCAGGCTTTATTTGTGCAGAGGCAGAATGAAAATGCATTGTTAACCAGTTTGAGGTGAACAGTTCGACTAAATGTTTTTTTTATTGTGTGTGTGTTTCTGGGATGCAACAACCAGCAGTTAGTTAGGTTTGTTTCCCCAGATTAGGGTATTCTTTGCTTGTAAGTATTCTTTGCTCAAAATATAACTGATACACTTGCAAAACTATTTGTCTGTGCTCAGATTATCCCACGGCTTGCTGAGGAATGTGGCACGATTACTACACCATAGCTGTTGGGGCAGTTGACTCTCATGAACATGTTCCCTGCAAGACCAAAGCACCCAAAGCATCAAGCAAAGGAATGCCCACATCTCTGCAGTGTCCAGTTTACTGGTTTATTCCCTTACTGGGATTACACACAGATATTTTATTTGTTAAATTAAAGAGTGAACATTGTGCAGCCATGACAGCACAGAAATAGTTGGACTAGATAAGTAAGCAGCCAATAGATCCACTCTGAGCCACTCCTGCTTTGCATACTTCGTCTCTATCCAACTGCTATCACACAGTCACTAGACTGGTAAGAGCATAAAATACTGGACAAAAGATCCTCCCTTGTTATGGAATTTATTATTTTCTTATTAATGTGTACCAGATTCCCCATGATGCGGAAATATTCTTGCTAGTTTCTCAAGCTACTGAAGCTGCGTGAGGATGCATCTGTTGGGCACCTGCATCCTTTCCTTCTCTCTGCTGATGGTGTCCCACCTGGTGAGTGCCACGGTGTCAAACAGCTTCAAAGACTGCAGCCATTTTTTCTACATGCAAACACCGCCTGCAGGGATCAGAGGGGTAAACCTGAAGAGGATCTGCCAGAAGTATGCAGACAAACTGCGATATGCCACGTTGTATGACAGCAGTCGCCATCTCCCGCTCTACTCAGCCTACATTTTTAAGAAGTCTGATGGGAAGGGGAGGGTGGACACGCCCTGGATGTATGAGCCTCAGGTAGAGAGACCAGAATAGTGTTTGGTTTATTTGTTAATCAACAAAAACCGTGTTAAAACCTGTTTATATTTTTATCTAGTTTGTCTTATTAGTGATTATGAAGTTGTTTTGCATGTAACTTAAGATTCAACATATTGCAAATAAACAGTAGTGTTGATGGGCTAATACTGAACAGATGTAAACATTGTTAACAAGACGTACCGACCAGCACTGCTACAGTTGACTATTTGCAGACTCTGTGTAAATAATGCTTTTAAACACTTTGCTCCAACTTTCAGTTAGAGGACATGAATATTTCTCAAAATCCACGGGAAGCTAAATCAGCAGGTAATTTAGCTAAACTCAGTATGCTAACCCAAGCCAGAGATTATTTAAAAGTTTGTCAACTTTGATAAACAAGTTCCCAGCCTACACATGTTCATTCCCAGTCAAGGAAATGTCTGGTTTTAAGAGTATCTCAGCAAACATGCTACCCGTTAGTCTCATCAATTGGTGTAAATACCAATATGAGGAAATAGATCAAATAGCTGCAGTAGATGCATAATTTAGTCGAATTAGTAGTTGCATTGTCATTTGTGACTATCAGTTACTATTACCAGCCTATCACTGGCTAGATCAGTTGCTGGCTTTTGCAAGTAACCCTTATCTATATTTGCCTTGACTGCTCAATAGTTCCCTTTATTGTACCAGAAACTACTCTTAAGTAATCACACTTAAAAAAACAAGACAGAGTGAAATGTCCCTAAAAGGAACTTTTTTTCATTAGTTTTTCCAAGTCATGATCCTACATACTTTAAGAAAAAATAAAAACAACTGCAGACATGAAAACGTGTTGCGACAGAAACTTATCTTTACAGCATTAAATTTAAGAAGTATGTCTTAAGCTTCTCATATTTCTTTTCCCTTCAGCTGGTTTCTGATGATGAGAGTGGTAACATGAGGGGGCTTCCACTGAGTGAAGATACTCCCCCTCTGATTGAGAACAGCCAGGCTGTGTTGGAGGACTACGTAGATGCTGTAGAATACAAAC
>JAOXYM010000005.1:4508025-4522108 GCA_028567055.1 Leptatherina wallacei | reverse complement strand
GATAGATAGATAGATAGATAGATAGATAGATAGATAGATAGATAGATAGATAGATAGATAGATAGATAGATACATACATAGATACATACATAGATAGATAGATACATACATAGATACATACATAGATACATACATAGATACATACATAGATACATAAATAGATACTTTATTGATCCCTGTGGTCCCTGAAAAATAAGTGAGTGTCCTCCATATACCTACATTACACAACACAACACAACACTAAATGCTAATCCATCTCTGACTTTTGTAAATCTCATTAATTCAACATTACTTCCTATTATATGAAGTTAATTGCATGGATGGGTTTAACTTCCATCTCTTTTCCCCACCGGTGAGAGAAAGTGGATGCATTTGCAGGAGCTGTTTATGCGTTCTTGTTCCACTCAATGTGGGTGGATCTGCTGAGGTGCAAGTTGAGCATTACTTTGCATTTTGAGCCCTGATTACAGAGGGCAATGTGTAACTTCTTAACTGTTTCACATAGCTCCACCGGCATACATAGAGACATGTTTGATCATTTGCAGCAGATCTCAGAACTACATCTGACATATTAGACATTCAACAGCTGTAAGTTATCATCAGATCGCTCCTGAGAATGGCATTGTGGGTTTTCCTGCTTGTTAACTTAATAGCAGCAGTGAGAGGAAGAGTGGAAAAAGAGCTTTCTCCAGAGTGCAGAGAATTCCTCTACATGGGAACACCGCCGTCAGGACTGGAACACCACTCCGTCCAATACATCTGTCAACTTTACAACAAGAAGCCACGCTACGTGACTCTGTACAGCACTGAGGATCATATACCTATCTACTCTGCCTACACCTTTAAACACTCAGATGGGGAGATATGTGTGGATGTTCCCTGGATGTATGAGCCTCAGGTAAGGAAAACTAGAAAACTGACATTTAGCCTATAGTGTGAGCATATGAGCAGGATCCAGCGCTAACCATCATTTTTCAGTTTAAAATATCTGTTTTGTTTCATTTTCTGCCGATATGCAATAATATTCAGCCGTACTCATTCTCTTGTTTGCCTCTGCTCTGTCAATTTGCACAGCTTTCCAGCTCTTTTGACACAGGCGAGATGCAGCCATTTCCACAAGGTTACATGCACAAGAATTTCGAAGACGCCCAAGCAATTCTCGACGATTATACAAATGCCGTTCATTATGAGCGCGGTACTCTCAACCCAGACGAGCATCAGGACGACCCTGACGACAAGGCCTCCACTTACACCCTCACCAATGTGGTACCCATGGTGCCCAACTTCAACAACAGAGTCTGGAGCAAACAGGAGCACATCATCCGCAAACGACTTAACAACTACTGCCGCGGAACAGCTTTCATTGTGACCGGTGTCACCACCTCGGGGAAGATGATCCATCGGGAAAACATGAAACGAATCGCAGTTCCCACCTATGTGTGGTCAGCTTACTGCTGCGTTAACTATGACCACAATACCCCTTATAATGAACGGTATAAGTTCCCATCATTTGCTCACTATGGTCTCAATGAGGAGGAGAACAACAAGGTGGTGGAACTCTCTGTCCAGATGCTGAAGGAGTTTCTTGTGAGGATACCCTTGGTAAACCACAACTTTCAGATCTTTGTGAATGACTGTAACCCACCAGCATCCAGTAAAATTTAGAAAGAAAATGTGGAGATGTAAGGTAGCAATGTGCCATTGCTCTTTATGTACCATCATTTATAATTTGATTTACACCTGCACTTTTTCTATTGTGGTATATTAATTTCACAGCTGGGAAAATGTTCACCGGCCTTCTTCACAAAACACATTTGGACATGTTGCAACATGAAAAACATCAAACTTACAGCTTTTACAAAGCCAAACATCAGATGTAGGGGTGCTCATGTCTTAAATCTGGGGTGGCTTTTTTAAAAAAAATCATTCTTTTTCTGAATCTATATCTGCCACAAATGTAAAACAACCAGTTCATTATTATTATGATGTTGTACTTGTAATTGTTCATTAAATGTGCTAAAAAGTCATTGAACAGAAAAACAGAAAGTGAAGCACAGCCCTTGAATCCTAATTTCTGCACACCTTGCTGACCGGTTGGACACAGAGCCCCACTTGTCTGACAAATCGTACAAAAGGAGCCGAACAGTTATTTGATCGTTCCAGTGAGCCTGCATGCAAAACACAAAGGCCGTGTGACCGGGATGGAATGCAGTTGTTTTTAATGGATCAGATTCACCTGTACTTTTCCTGAATGTTTGCTGAGATCAACATCTACCAGGCAGCACAATCAAGTCATAAAAATGTTGTATTGTATCAATTATAATACACACTTTCCTTTTTCACATCAGATAGGCTTGAAAAAAATTGTATATATATAATCACATGCATACATCCTGAATCTCTACCACAGTGGGGCTTTCTCTGTACTATTGTCTGATCGCAGTAAAGCATAATTGTATTTGTCTATTTGTGTAATAAATAAAAAGTGAACATGTAAAAATGATTCTCATTATATTTTATTGTAGATTCAATAAAAGGAAACTGCTGAGTAGGAAACATCTAAAAACCTGGAAGACAGTGGCCCCTGAGGACTGGAGTTTGAGATCTCTACTTTACATATATATTTGCTAACTATACTGTCCTATCTATAAAAAGAGAGAGAGAGAGAGAGAAAAACAAACACATATTTATGAAATTTTATTATAATGAAGCAGGGAGAGCTTAAAGATTATCTTTAAAAGAATATATTTGTTTTTTTTTCTCTCCACAGCGACTGTTGATGGTGTTTCATGTAAATAAGTGGCTGTTATTTGGTTTGCTGTATAGAGTGGTGTGCAATATATCCTAAACAAGGATATTTTCAACCCATACGTACATGCACTGAACTTGTGTACGAGAATGTTTGCTTGTGCATACAAAATGCAGCACTGCCTATAAATATCCTCATCATCTGTCAATTGTTCCGTAGAAAAATGTCCCGTTTATTTAACTTTATCATGGTGGTCAGATTGTTCTCAGGCAACTTAAAATTGGGGTATCTTTAAGATTTGTCTTCTTTCGTTCTGCAAATTATGAGAACACTCTTGCTAGCATTATCTTTAATATCATGTTCTGAGCAAATAGCAAGAACCCGCTGGAGGCCGGCACTGAACACAACAAGATCATTTGCATACACATGTTTCATTATTTAAAGTAACTTTGCTTCTTTGTTTTGTCTCATTGTTTTTACAATAGAATTAATTCCCCTTAATATCTGCCTTTGCTCATCCACCTGTTATACCTCATTATTACTATTTTCAAACTGATTACTATCATCATTGATGCATATTAAAGATCTTTTTGATGAAGTTAGCATTGTATTTTTGCTTTGCAGTCCAACACAGCAGACATAAGACTATTTATAACAATGACAATGAACCCAAATGCTCAACGGGTGGAGCCCCCCTTGTTGTATTGGACCGTCACCATTAATACACCTGTAGTTTTCATAAATGTCAGTAATGTGAAAAGGTCCATAATCAAATGCTCTCCATGACTGATAACATTTACTGCTTCTACTCGTACAACACTTGCAGCTATTTGAATAAATGTAAAGTCGGTTACAATGGGAGACCAGTTTGCTCGGAGCACAGATGAGGCAAGAAGAGAAGTGTTGAGTGTGATAGAGCTGAGACAGGCTGTTCCTGTTAGATGGTAGTGGATTTGCAGTGAGTATAAGCAGAAGTAGTGAAGGCAAAAAAGATCCAAATTAAACAACTGAGGAAGTTGAGCTGCAGTGATGGCGCCAACATCTGCAAACCGTGCTTCAACCCTGGTAGCTGTCACAATTGTGCTGGCCGGTGTGTTGCTAGAAGGGGTCCAGGCAGGAGTAGTGGGGGATTTTAACCGTGTGGAGCGCTGTAAGGACTCTCTGTATATGGGAACTCCGCCAAGAGGCTACCTCAGCAACTCCTATAAGAAGATCTGCCAGAGGTATGAGGATAAACCGCGTTATATCACACTGTACGACCCCCACAAACACATCCCCATCTACTCTGCCTACACATTCAAGAAGTCAGATGGTGAGAAGAAAGTAGATTTCCCTTGGATGTTTGAGCCTCAGGTAAGTCAAAGCTTATACTAAAACAAATACTTATTCAGTTATCTGAGTTTTTAGTCTGTGTTACGATGCATTTAGCTTGTTTATACTACGTTATATTGTATGTATAAAGCATTCCATTATTTCCAGGAAAGCATCAAATAAATATCTGCAACTTTTGTTAACATTTACACTAAAAGAACATTTTCAGAGCACAGGAGCAAGTGTTGTTGTTAAGGGCAACCAAGTCGACTTGAGATAAGCCTTTTTTTTATATTAGCTATAGACTGCATTTTAAGGAGATAGTATTGCCATTATTACACATGCAAAATTTTAACTAGTATGATGAGAACATGTGATAAAATTGTATTATAAAGATGTTTTAAACTCACATTCTTTAAGAAAAGGGACATATTACATAATTTTCTCTGTGTATAAATAATGCTCTGCAGACAAGCGATTGGTATTTTCTGTGGATTGCATATGGCTCTCTGAAGCAACCTCCTTACAAAGAATAAAACCTATAAAAAAGCTACATCTTCAGATCTTTTATTTTGGCAGAATGTTCACCAAACTTGTCAATATGTTCAATAGATTTTAATTTGATCCTTTTATTCTTTTATAGCTGGCCTCAGAAAAGAGCAGCAGCAATATGGAGCCCTTCCCCCAATCTTCAAACATGCATATGAACTTCGAGGACACCCAGGCAGTCCTGGAGGACTACGCCGATGTTGTTCAGTATGAACGAGGCCAACTTAATCCAGACGAACACCAAGCTGATCCTCTAGACAAAGCGTCCACCTACACGTTGACCAACGTGGTTCCTCAGATCAGAGAGTTCAGCACGGGTCCCTGGGCTGAACACCAGGACATCATCCGCAAACGCCTCAACAACTACTGCCGTGGCAAAGCCTATGTGGTCACCGGGGTGACCACTTCTGGACACACAATCCGTCGGAACAACATGGACCGTGTGGCAGTTCCAGAGTACATGTGGTCGGCCTACTGCTGCACAGAGTTTGATCAAAATGCTCCTTACTTCGTGCGCTACAAGTTCCCTGTGTTTGGAGCTTACGGGCTGAATGATCGCATCAACAATAACATGGTGGAAGTTCCTCTCAAGAACCTGGAGAAATTCCTGAAGGGAAGGATGGATGTGGACAAGAACTTCCAGATTTTCTATAACGACTGTGTGCCAGATATTTGAGATGAAGTGTGATTTCCGTTATTATTCAGGTTTTAGGTGTGTTAGAAATTTAGGATTTGATTGCAAAAATATACCTGGAATTCAAATATTTGTCAAATTGTACCAGAAATAAAAAGATAACTTGGGTCTGAGCCTGCACGGAGTCTTTCTGAACTTTCTTGCAGATTAATCACATAGTATGAAGACATCTCAAGATTAAGTATGTTGATTACAATATCTGTGAAACGGAAAAAGAGAATCAATTGTGTCCAATCAAAATCACAACACATTTGCATGTTCACATTACAGCAATAGTCTTAATATGATTGAGGAAAATATTCAACAAGTAGGTCTGTGATTCAGCAGGATTTTACAGAATATGATGAACCCACAATAAAATAAATGCCCCATGTCCCATAAAACATTTGACTCATATATGGCTGTCATGTTCCCATTCTGGCAGTCTGAGGCATGCAGACATTATAAAATGAGGACTGATCCAGAGATGAAACTCGTTTCCACGCCACCCATCCTCGCCTCTGCAACTCTGTCTCCTCCAGCTGACATCCGTAGTAGTGAGGGTTAAGCACTAATAAGTAGCTCCCCTTGTTCCCGGTGCACACCCCTAAGATCCCCTTAGAGGAATTGTCCCGGTCTCCTCCCATCATGACAGGAGATCCGTGCTTCTTAAAGTGTTGATGGAGCTCTTCCACTGCAACATTTTCCAACTCAGCCTCTCCACCTCGCACGTGCACTAGTTTACAGGGAACATCGTAGAAGTAGTCCAGCACCAGGGAAGCTTCAAATGTTCCCATCCACTCCCTGGAGTCCAAAAACGTCTCTGGCTTGTCCCCCATTGCAACCAAGGCTTCCTGTATTTCTAGAAGACTGGGTGCAGGTTTGTTGTGGTTTTTATGCTGAAGCATGTTATGACAAAGCCATGAAGCCATGGTTTGAACGGTACGGTAACCGCATCCCCAGCCCCTGTCATCTTGTCCATCACAGCCATAATGGAAGTAGAGATAATCTCCTTTTATCGTAGAGCATTTCACATAATCTGTACATGGGTAAGGAAGACCAGTGTGCACGCTTTTCGATAATGTCTTGACCTGCTTAATCCCTCCCAGTTCTGTTTCACTTCCACCCCAGTCAATTTTCTCCTCGGATGCCGCTGCTTCCGTCTTTTCATCCATTTTTATTCCGTTTCTACCGCTTTTAGCCAAATCTTACTTCAAAAACTTGTCAACAGCCCCTTGCAGAGACAGCTCACACAGTCATCTTGTGTTACTCCAATAACAGTCCCGACGGTGGACAAACAGCAACACATGAGTTCCGCGTTGGTCACAACCTGATGCCTTCAGGAGCTGTTTGTCTTTTCAATTTCATACATGCTATCGTTTACTGACACTTGAAAGTTAGGTTACTATTGTAGCAGTTACATTTGATTAAAAATAGTAATAAATAACACTGCAATTTAGCTTAAATTAATTTACAGAATACATCTAATATTTCGTGAAATTAATGCACGCCAATACATTTTTCCAACATTTTCGACAGTCTTAGAAGGTAGCATCAAGCATCCTCAACTTAGCACACCTGACTGAAATAACGTTAATTAGCGACTATTACTCGTTAGCTAGTTTTATTCCGTTAACAATGGCCAACATTGTGAAATATTCTGAATTAATCAACATTTCAGCGGCTTTGCTGTGTTTTTGTGGCGCGTTATTGGCTGAAAAAAGTACTGAAGGAAACCGGGAGAGCGACGGACTTGAAATAGAGTGTGGAGAAATTAAAGTGAGAATAACGGTGAAACGACAATTTTTCCAAAAAAAACGCTCTCCTTTCAAAGCAGAGTTTCTACGACTTGGAGCAAACTCAAGGCAGACGCGCTCCTGCGGCCCGCAGAGGACATCTGAAACTGAGATGGTCATTACCTCCGGGCTCCAGGACTGTGGGACCCAGTCCAATGTAAGAGAAGTGAGACTAATCTGCTGATCTGTTAAGAAGACGAGACGATTAAACCCAAATAAGGAGAAGGAAACTTACATCAGTAGGCTAATGTTCCACTGCAACCATTTCCAGTATTAAAAGGCGATATGGTTGATAATAAAAAATGTTGCACAGAAAATGTTGTTGAAATTGGAAGAAAAATGAATTGGGTCATTACTTCACTTTCTAATCTATTGAAGTAGTCTTGAATTTTGTGGATATCAATGTCAAGTTTTTTTTGTTTTTTTTTTTCATTTTCACACCAGTTCTTGTACTTAAGCATTTTCAGAGGAATGTGTTTTTTTTTTAAGCCACTTAAAAGTGACCCATGAATCTTCCAAGACTGAAAAAGCACCTTACTCTAGGAATGAGCCTGTGTTGTGTGCACATAAGGGAAACTAAAAGCAAAGATGCATAATTAGTTAGAATTTCCCATTTAAACTAGATTATGATATATATCAGTTAATCTAATGAGCTCAGTGTTAAATTTCATTAACGTATTTATTCACGATTACTTTTCCAGGTTCATGGTGATTGGCTTGTGTACTCCAATCAGCTGTTACTGTTTCCTGCTATGGTTCCTACATCTACAGGCAGTGTGATAGTTCGAGGAGGGACTACTGTCATACCTGTTGAGTGCCATTATGAGAGGTAAGACTGATGTGTGTGGCTGATTTGTACAAGTTTTTTATTGCAAATACATCAACACCTTTTCCATTTTGAGAGCAGAAAGCAGGAAGTTAAAGGAGAACCATTACAACCAACCTGGGTACCGATGACATCCACAATTGGTGCCGTTGGCCTTCTTCACTTCTCTCTCCGTGTCATGGCAGGTGAAATGATTGTCTTGCTGTCATTTAGACTGCATCAGAGGGAGATTCCTCTGACAACAGTAGCCAGAAACTCTAAACCTTGGACAAGAAATAAAAGATGTTTTTGTTCTTACACAGATAGTTGTACTTCTTCACGCAGTTCGTCAGTGTATCAGCAGGGGGAAGCGGTGTTCCTGGAGGCCAGTGTGCAGGCGCCGCTGCATCCTTCCCTTACTCTATATGTTGATTACTGTGTTGCTACGCTGACTCCTGACCCTCTATCGCAGCCGAGCTACAAGTTTATTGACAAGCATGGGTAAGTTTCCTCGAGTTAATTAAACAAGTTAAACCAATAATCATGGCTGATTGCTTTATCCAAGAATTAAGATGTGACATTAAATCTATTCAATGGAAAAATTTGTAGATTCCTTATCTCAAAACATTTAATCAAACAAAACTTGACACATTATCCAAAAAGTGAACTCTTCCATTATAGATGTCATATGGACAGTATACTGCCAGGCTCCTCGAGATTTCTACCTCGAGAGCAAAATAACAAGCTTTGCTTTAGTGTCCAAGCTTTCCACTTCAACCAGACGCACGGAGAGCAGGTAACTGAACAGCCACTGCTTTGTTCTTGAGCTGCATTTTAATTAGCCTTGTGATATCGCTGATTTGAATCCTAACCAGTTTTTATTCATTTTCATTGTTGTAGATGTTCATCAGTTGCCATCTCAGGGCCACTCTGAAACAAAAGTCACAGAACTACATGGATAAAGCCTGTTTCTTCCACAGACCCACCTTCAGGTTAGGATGCTAAACTGTGCACAATACCCTTAATACCCTTGACGCAAAGTGGATCTTTAATTTTCCTTAAAGATGGTGCTACACATCAGATTTGTTTTGATGATGTTTCCCTGTTATTCAGCTGGCGTGCCACAGAGGGAGACAGTGCCCTGTGTGAATGTTGTGACTCTGACTGCTCGAGGCTGATTAAAGAGGAGAACCATGGAAACATAACTCAGCCAGACACAGGTTGCTCAGCCCTTTACAAAGAAATGCAACCTTGAATCTTTTAATTGACTTCAAAAGATTAGTTCAATCGGAGCATCTCCGTGGCAACTTGGTCACTAAGTAGTTTAAATGTTTTTTAACAGGAAAGAAGCATGAGGGTGACAAGTCTGTTGGACCAATTCACACTTTGCATCACTCCTACTGGACAGGTCGACTGTCAGTCAACCCCTGAAGAGCCTTTACCTCAACTTCAGGTTTAGGTGGGTACAGGGACTTGTTAAGACCTAAAACTGTGAGAGTTTTCTTTTTCTGATGACTCAAAGTTAGTAACAAATGTTTATTTTTCAGAGGAAACTGAACATTTGAGAGCAATGACGAGCAAATTGAGTCACCTACAAATGATTTCAACCCTTTACAAGAGGGATTTACTCTTGATTTCCTTCCACCACGCAGGCTCTTTTCAGCAGCCTTCTTCTGTAGCCATAAAACATCCCATAAACGAGCTTTGAAGGAGGTCAAACAAAATATGACATGATAATGTAGAGTTACAAATCTCAATAAACTCATGTAAGGAGAGTTTTCCTTCTATTGGAAGAGGATGCTCATCTCATGCTGTATAATTTGAATTGTACTAATCTTGCAAATTAGTATTGCCTTGACTGCAATGTCTGAAAAGGACTGAATGAATTTATTCCTACTTTCATGAAGTCATAACCATGCAATAGACAAAAAGGTTAATTTACCAAAATCATTACTCTAATCAATGCTTTACCATCAGAATAAGTTACTATTGTTTATGTTCATGCAATGCTTTAATTTATCTTTTAGTTTGTCCAACATGTATATGACACTATAATAAAAACCCTGATTGTGACTAACCTGAGATGGAGAAGATGATTTATACCATTATAGAAGAAAAACGACATGAAGAGGTGGAAGCATACCTATGAGGAATTTCTAGAACCAGGGAGAAGAACTACAATAGAATCTAAAATATCCTGTAAGCAACAAGCTTACTAGAATAAACAGACACTTGGGTAATAATGCGACAGCTATGTGGTAATGTATGCACTTTGTGTCCCCCGTCTATAGAAGAAACACTTGTGTGGTCCTGTGAGAGGAAATGTGACTGACAATATGGGAAACCTGATAGATTTCATGTTGCAGTGACTTTTTTTTCCCATGACAGCAGGACTACAGTTTTTCTTTATCACAAGCATAAAATAAGTTGTAACGTTAATATAACCATCAATCCCATTTCATCACATTTTTATGTTCACACTAAGAAGAAGCAAACTTATTTTTCTGATGCATTTTTTTTTCCTTTGGACAATAATAAGAATAAATGTTTTAACAAATGGTTGGGATAAGTTAAGGATATAGTAATGATAGTAAATGATCAGAACTTGAAGCGGTAATGGGATAGCATTGTTACATGATGTGTGTTTGTAGTTTTGAACACATACAGTATGCAATTCTAGTTTATTTGCCTGATGACAAACCAACCATCTATTTTCCACCGCTTCATCTGGGGTTGGGTCATCGGGGCAGCAGCCTAAGCAGAGAACCCCAGGCTTCCCTTTGCCCTACCACTTCTTCCAGCTCATCCAGGGGGGATCCTGAATATTCAGTCAGTCTTCCCTTGGGTCTCCTAGTGGGACATGCCCATAACACCAGGCGGCATCCTAAATCAGATACCCGAGCCACCTCATTTGGCTCCTCTCGATGCAGAGGAGGAGTGGCTCTGCTCTGAGCCCCACCTGGATGACCAAGCTTCTCACCCTATCTCGAAGGGAGAGCCCGGCCACCCTGCAGAGGAAACTCATTTCAGCCGCTTGTAATTTCGATCTTGTTCTTTTGGTTGGTCACTACCCACAGCTTGTGACCATAATTAAGAATAGGAACATAAATCGACCGGTATATTGAGAGCTTCACCTTTTGGCTCAGCTCCTTCTTCACCACTAGACTCACTGCAGACACTGCACCGATCCACTTGCCAATTTTTCTTGATCCATCTTTCCCTCACTTGTGAACAAGACCATGAGATACTCGTGTCCTCTAGGGGGACCCAAAGAGGACACTTCACCCTTTTCCAGTTGAGGACCGTGGTCTCAGATTTGGAGGTGCTGATTCTCATCCTAGTACTTCAGTCTTTCCAGAATTGTTCCAGAGAGTTGGACATCATGGCCTACTGATGCCAGCAGAACCACATCACCTGCAAACAGCAGAGGCCCAGTTCTGAGCCCACCAAACCAGATCTCCTCAACACCTCGACTGTGCCTAAAATTCTGTCATAATGGTTATGAACAGAATCAGTGACTATTCCCCGTTTCCACTGAGTGGTACGGTACGGGCCAATGCGGTCGGGTAGGCTATTTTGTGTTTTTCCATTATAGAAGCGTCCAATAAAACCGTACCAAACCGTACAATTTCTGGGCCCCTTGAAAGTCCATTGGTTCCCCCAGACTCAGTGCAGCCATGCAATGATATGGAACAAATGGAAGTAGGGTAAATATGAAATGAAAGAAATTCAACAGATTTTAACTTGTCAGGATAAGAGAGACTGAACTGAAAACATGACCAAGTTTACTTAGAAGCTACAAAAACAAGTAACAGTTATAACATTTATATTGAATTGAAAGCAATGAAATAGGAAAGTCTAAAAACTTTAAGAATTTAAGCCATTTCTTAGTACAAGTCAAGTTCATTTATTTTATCTTTGCTCAGGATCAGGCTGTTCTTGTCTCCTTAGATGGTGATGTTCTACAGTGAAATCTGGTTGGCAAGCACAGCAATGTCTTGACATCTCTGAACTTGTGAGGCTTGGTTCAAGGTAATTGAGAATAATATGGAGCTTGTATTGCTACCTTGGGAGGTTCAATCATTTGAGTTTTTTAAGCATCCTGTTACCCATCAACATCTGTTGACTGTCAGTTTCTATGTGGAGGTGGTGATCTGAGCTGTGCCACAAATGGCAGAGGGTGCAAGAGTGCCAGCTCACTGCATTTAAATTATGGTGCACACAGTATGAGCTTAAATTTAGAAAAGCAATATATGATGGAAACTTCAGGCATAAAATGAAAATGGCAAAAAAAAAAAATCCAAACTCAAAAGGGATATAAAGCTTAGAGTATTATTACTTTAATTGTCCTTTGGTCTTATACTGTTAAGTTATTGTTGAATCTAAATGCATCAAAGAGGCTCATGCAAGGTTGCATGAAACAAAGGTGAAAAGTCAAGGTACAGATGTAAAATCTGCTGTTTCAAGCCATACAGGGCTTGTAACCATGACCAGGTAGTCAGGGAAATAGCAGAAAGGACATCCAAAAGTGGGGAAAGATTATGAAGTGGAATTTGTAAGTGATGAAAGGTCTATTAGATAACAGAAGGTGTGAGGTTAGGGCCTGCGTGGCCAGAGAAAATACCACAGAAGGCTTCCTGGCAACATGGAGAATGCAAGATATTATTGTTGCAAGCTTATGACACTTGGAGAATTACTGAAAGGCTAATAGCACTTTAGCTATTATTCACAGTGCTAATAGCCAAAGACAGAGGCTCTACAATGAGATCTAAAACTTAGTTACATGTAGCTGAATGTAAGAATGAAAATATTCAGCTCAATTTATTCACATCTGTAAAATAAAAATAAAAATCTTATTTGAAATGAGTGACACTAGCCTATTCTTTTTTGGAAAATCCTCCCAGAAGTGAAAGTTCAGTTCAAGGCCAGACTATTAATGTTCAAAGAAATGGCAAAAAACCCAGGACCTACCTCAGTAAGCCTGTTAAAGTTTGGGACAGTACACTTTAGAAATGGACTGAACAAGTGTGGCCTGTTGGAAAGGTTGCAGGTGAAAGCTTCTTCCATCTAACAAGACCATGACAGCACAGCTTAGGTTTGCAAACCTGCATCTGAACAGACCACAAGACCTCTGGAACAATGTCCTGAAGCTGCAACGGGGAAAAAATTACAAGCATACCAGAAAATCTATAACAGAATGACTGAAAAAGAAAATCAAGGTGGTGGTGTGGCCCAGTCAAACTCCAGATCTCAACCTGATTGAGAAAAAAAATTGAATGAAATACTATAGTGGGACTTTAAGAGACTGATAAGATAAACTTGATTGTTCCAAAAGAAATTGTTTGTCTTGGGGCTGAAAAGTGCTGGTGTGACTATTACAACATTCATTAGGGTACACGCAAACATGCATGACAATAACAACAGTAATGTCACTAAAGTGCAAAATGTACATATTACGCAGCCCTGTATAGCACATAACATGGACGGTAAATAAATTAGATGAATAAAAATTGAAAAAATTCTAAACCTAAAGACAAGGAAAAGCATTAAAAACAAAAGTAAAAGTACCAATAATCTAATCTGACATAAAATGTATAGAGGATTTAAGTGATGTGGAAGAAATGCAGTTTTTACTTCCTAAACTGAGGGTTGTTGTGACTGTGGCTGTTTAGGAGTTATTACAAACGATTACAAAATGTTACCAGATGGTAAAAGTTAATATTCTGGTTTGTAGAGATGGCTAACCTTTGTGTCCAATGATTTTATGCCAATTTTTACCGTAGTCTTTTCAGCAACTCTAAGGAACCTTAAACTCATGAGAAAGTGAAGTGGGCAAAAAGGTTGAATTTACCCTGACATGACTATAAATAACTCTGTTTAACTGCAAGCTCAAGAAATCTTAAGGAAAATGGACTACTTTAAACCCTGGCTGAACCACCTTAAATCGACTTATCACCTTTCAAATTTACATGCACTGGTTGAATCAGCTGATGTGGATGAACTGCGAGGTCATAAACTGAATAAATTGCAGTCTTGTCGCAATTATGACACCATTATCATTTTACTGGAGTTTTAATCTTACTAATATTTTTTTATCCCCCCAGGAGAAAGCTCCAGAACCTTTGGTGTTTTATTCATTAATCTTTTATTTATTTATTTTACATTCAGTTAAGAGACAGTCACTAGGGATGGGAGCTCAT
>JAOXYM010000005.1:4497068-4507880 GCA_028567055.1 Leptatherina wallacei | reverse complement strand
ATCTTGCGCAGACACACTTCCACTCATCTCTGTGTGCACATAGTCTTAATTTTCAATCACAATGGTTCTGAATGGTCAAAGCCTCGGGGGACCCTCCGTGCTCTTCAGGGGACTCCCTTGGGGGGTCCCGGACCCCAGGTTGGGAACCACTGCTCTAGTTAAAACAACTCTCTCCGGACTCTTTGCATTTGCGCACCTGTTTACGACTACATTGTTGTGCTGTTTACCAGAGAGGAGTTCCAGGAGTATTTGGAAAGCATACCTGCTCTGGTCTGAGATCACAATATGTTGAATAGAATCGTAGGATTCTTGTCAAAGTAGACGCCTGCAATCTGAAACAATAACTTCCGACCTCGTTAGTGGCTACTGTCTCGACCCCTGCCTTGGCTCCTTTGTCGCTTGCAGTCGGTCCCCCTATTCTTTTATGTCAACTTCCTGTCTTGTGTCGCGCCAGAGGAGGAGACTTATCTGGCTGTGTGCCCAAAACTTGGTTGAGAAAGTGAAACACACACACACAAAGATAGGCATGCACTTTCACTGGCTCCTACGCATGCTACAGTCTCCTCACTGATACGTTGTTGGCATCACCCCTGGCTGTCTTTAATTAACCAGGTGCCTGCAGGTTTAGTGTCACATCTTCTCTGTACCATTTTAGATGGTCCTAAATTCAATAACTGTGCACAATCCAGACCAGGAGTCACTGTGACTGGACACCCCTGCCCCCGCACTCACCACACATCCCTCACCTCCCACCCCAGTCCCCTGCTCTGGTCATGAAGCATGGCTCTCAGCACGTACCTTGTCTCCCTCTACTCTCTCTCTCATGTTGGCTCAGACATAAGCAAACAGTCCTCTGAGCAAACAGTGCAACTAAGCTGTCAACACTGTCTTCAACTTAGCACTGAAGTGACAATGTAGCATCAAAGCTGACTCCTACTAAGCTGATGGGTTGGGATATTTACACATTTTGATATGCATCCTTTGAAGATGTTGGTTTATTTTCATTTATCTGTTTTTCAGCCATGGCATAAATTTTTTTTTCACTTAAAGTAAACTAATTCTAATTAACTTATGCTGCTGCAGTATATTCATTGTTTGAATTATTGACACTAATTAAATTTTTTTTAAATCTTTTTTTTTTATTTGCAGAGTAAATATTTAATGTGATTTGTGTGTTTTGTACAATAAGTACAACTTTAATGCACTTGTGAAACTTCCCCAAGCACACGTTGGCTTTGTGAGTTTCATCAGTGTTTCCAAGTATTTGTGTGAGCAAAGCCATGTGTGCCACTTGACATTGCATGTTTGCTCCCGATAATGCATATGCAAACATGCCTTTACTTCCTGTCTGATGGAAGAGCTTTGGAAGACACCCCCCCGTCCTGTGTGACACACAGAGGAGACTTCCAGGAAATTTCATTATATTTCCTTTACTCTGGCTCCACAGGGGCTGTCGCGGGTCAGGGTGAGGTTATGGGATATAAACATTCCTGCTTGATGTGCAGAGAATAATTGGTGTGTAATGTTTTTTGACAGATTTGAACCGTACCAAATGAAGAATCCTAATTAGATACTTGGAGTTGGTTTTGGGTAATATTGTTAGATTCTGGTTCATTTTAATACATTTCTTTATAATTGCATTAATTTATCTGTTTGTTACAGGTCTATTATTTTTCTAAGGCGTATTAGGATAAACATCATTTTGTAGTTATTAGTGTACCCATTTCCTTTGCAGTCCAGTGATTGGAGAAAGTGTTGTTTCTAGAAACCAGAGCGATGTCTCGTGTCAATATTTCTGTTTTTTTTCTCCCACCTCATTTACAGGGATAATTTTAAGGAAAATGTGCAAAGTGTTGAAAGGCGGACATGAATATTCTCCAAATGATTTCAAGAAATGTGAAGTGATTCTTAGTATTTATGATTTGTAAAAACCTTAAAATGCCATAGCAAAACTTAAGTCTCAGGCAATTGTGTTGAGAATTGCCAATATATCTTTTTTTCCAACTATACACAGGGTTCTCACATCGAAACTTAGGTTGTCAGTTTTATTGCAAATTTGACTCTTTTTGCAACAGCCAAGTGAATCGGCTGTAGCTCAGGGGACAGAAAAGGTCGCTAGCTTAATCCTCCATATCCCCATATTGCATGTCAAACAATCCTTTGGCAAAATACAGAAGCCCACATCGCCTTTGAATGTGTTCTTCACTTCATTTAAGTGGTCCTCTCGATTGGACAACAGTTCCTTGCTTTAGTTTTAATATCACAATAGTCTTAAGGACTTGAATAGAAGGTAACTGAACTTCTTGCTGTTGTTCTTTGAAATGTTTCACCTTTTATCCAGACGCTTTCTCTAATTCTCGCCGTGTTTTCCAAAAAAAAGTGAAACATCAAAGTTGGCCTCTGAGGATTCTTCAGGAAACTTTCAGGTTTAAGGTAAACACACACACACACACACACACATACACACGTTGACAAGTTGTATCTATTCCAAGTCTATTGTTGCGCGGTACAAAACAAGAGAGATTTGTTATATATAGTTACAAGATACATAACTGGTTCAAGGTATCTCTTTCACCATCATCATCGGTTTCCACAGTCTTTACTTTCTGTTCTTCATCTTTAACAGTGAACAACTGGTGTTCAGTAGCCACCCACCTAAAGCACACCCTGTGTTATTCTGTGTTTTACTTTTAAATGGGACCATTTGTCGCTGTTTCCACCTCCCATGTCAACTCAGAGGCACATCAGCTATGGATCAGCTTGAGGGAATCATTAGTGGGAATACAGATGTGAAGGCACTTCTGTTAAAATAACTGTATAGTAACTGTATAGTAAAGCACTTCCTGCCACTCTTCTGACTCTGTGGGATATGTGTCTCCTCTAAAGTCTATCAAAATGACTTATCGGGCACTAATGTAAAAATAAGTAAGGCGGTGTAGGATGTTTGACAGCAACTGGTTGAGGGATGCTCCATCTATGGAGGTTGAAAGTTCAGGTTTGAGTCGGGACCTGTGGCTCCTTAGTGCATATTTTCCTCTCTGCTTGCTTTTCTGTCCTTTTTGATTGTCAAATGTTGTCAAATAGAGGGCACTAAAACTCAAATTATTAAAAAGAAAAAAAAAAGCTATATGTTTGGCCACCCGGGGCTTTGTTTCTTCTTCTCAGACTGTCTGAGATTCAATGAAAAAATCTACAGCCTACGTTAAAGTATACCTAAGGTAGGTGAGGCAATCACAATTTCAACTATAGAATGAAAATAATATAGATTGCGTAACACTTTGAGTTCGACATTTCAGAACACCGATGGCTGCATCATAGAGAAACTCATGCATAAAGGAGAAAACTCCATTTTTCTGTAAGTGGAATCATATGTTTTAACAACAGCTGATGGCTCCCTCCCCTTTACTACCACGGAAGACATGAAGGAGGACCAGCTGTATACATGCACAACAGTAGTGGTACAGGCTATAAGAACCCAGTGCAAAGCACATATGTCTTGTTAGAGCTGTGGTCGATTGTTTCATAACGAGATGATGAGCTCTTCTGGACCCACGAATCAGAGGTAAGAAGGGTTAAACTTGGTTTACATGAACAGCACCATCCAGACAGTTTTGTAAGTATTTTGTCTCCACAGGAACTGATGAACTTGGCCATGTGACTGGCATCTTGGGTTCTTGGAATCACCAGGCCATCAAAGGAGGAAAGTAATGACTTAAGTTGCTTAACTTGAAGCTTTATAGTCACTTGAATTTTTAGGGAGATGACGATCCCAAGCCAATGTACAAAGTCATGGGAATGTGTAGCTCCTTTAATTCTTCTGGGAACGTTACCTTCATCTGAATTCCAACCTGGAAACCCAAAGGATATTTATGAGCTTGAAGGTTTGGATCAGGAAGAATGAAAAACTACAGGATATAAATTGGAGGCCACAAAGGTAGGATATATATACATATCTGTATGAACATATATTATATTGACTGAAGGGTTCAGTTTCCATTACTGACCTTGTATTATAAGAAAACACATTATTTATATTCCCAGATGAGCAATATTGAACCTTTTTTTATGTGTTAATACTTGACAGTGCAGATGAAGGAGTTGAAATTATTTCAGTAAGAATGAAATGGGAAGACACATCATAGGCTTTCACATTGAGGATATATGTCTGTGTTAAAGGGTGGAGGAGGGTGTTAGAAGTTTGTGTTGTGCCATCAGTTGCTAAAAGCTTGATAAAAGTGGCAGATAGAGGAAGCGTGTGATAGTTAAAGATCATGTAACTAATTGTTTGACCATTGCAGCCACTGGATGTGTACCCTACGTTTTATTATGACATATACATCTAATTTCCTTTTATATCATTTTATTAATGTTGAAAAAACAAACAAAAAAACAAAAACAATACTGTGATAACCGCCTCTGAAACCCCCCCTCTAACAATGAATGGGAAGTCTCTGCGCGTCTTTTTTGAGACATTATTTAGTTTTGGCCACATGTTTAATAAACAGGGATAGCCCATTATTTTGGACAACAATGAAAGAATACATTTAGCCTTAAGGGAGGAGTAGTTTATGTTGTCATCATAGAAACAATGCTACTTCATTTTCAAAGTCATCAATAAAAAATCAAACGGGATCAGTTTTTAGAAACACCTACCGGATAAGTGCACAAGAGATCCACAAAAGAGCTTCGTTTCCAATTAATGGGCAATAGACGGACCTATTGGCCAAACCGCGAGGACCCTGTGAGGGGCTATGCGGACACCGCTATGGAATTTCCCAGTGAGTTACGGGCATGCCTTCATGATTTTTCCTCTGTACACTGGCTTTGGTTGTCTATTTTCAAGCTTTACACAGTGAGGGACCGCATGATGGGTTGATGTTTAATCGCTCACAGTGGGACGTAAAAAGGCGCGTGCTCGCTCTTGGGGCTATCACGTTATCACTATATCCTTAGGGGAGGTAAATAAAAGGTTTTCCCAAAGCACAGCAGTGATGCAAAGTCTGGTAGGTGAGTGCTCTGTCCAGCAGCACGGGGCTGTCTTTTTTTTCCCACGGACCCAGACGCCGGGGCGGACTACCGGGCAGAGCAGCACGCTGGGTTGCGTTTTGGACCTGTTGGATATTTGGCTGGTACCTCAATGCGTAACGCTGGTGCTCATATTTCATGATCTCACAATGTTTTTAAAAGATGCGGCGCACTTTCGCGAATGTTGCGGAAAACGGGTAGAGGTAAGAGTGAATTTACTCAGATTGTTTCACTTTGTGTGCATTACCTGACCACACATTCAGCCAATTATTGCCTGCAGCCTGAGGTAAAATATGCTCACCACGCTGATGATGCATAAATGATTGCCTATAGATTAGTTATGGTTTTTTTTTATAGGAGAATAGCCCACTGGATCATCTCTGGAAGACTGTATTTCTGTAGTTACGGATCCATTTGCAACTGAAAGTTTTTCTTTAATGTACGACAAACGTGGTAAACTAAAATGCCAAAAGGATTGTATTTTAACAACGGTTCGTGGAAATGGATTGTATAATTCCACCAGAGACTGATCTACTTGGGGGACACGCGGGCGCAGCTGCCCCCATTAACCTCTCCCAACTTAAACATAAAGTTGTGCAAGTAGTTCAGGTCACAGTTCAGATACCACTGATTGAGATGCCTAGTTAATTACTGAGAAATATAGATTTGATTTAGAATTTTCTTTAAAATTTTGACCCAAAATTAATTACCACTAATATTAGTTTGTTGTCCTCTGGTATGATTGGAAGCTATCTATTGCTTTTTGTTAAAAAAATGAACAGTTCAGCAGTAATATAAGTGCTACTAAATACATTTTATGAAGTGCTTAATTGTGTCTGTAATAACAACCACATGAAGAAAGTTTACCTGACTTTAAAAAGGACTTACTTGCTCAGTGTTGCTATGTACAATTGTCCTCCACTACAGCAGATGACACATTGCAAGCTGCATTGAGTGGGTGTATGAAATATTTTTGATGTGCATAGTAATATTTACTTATGAAGAGGTCTAATGAATATACAAGCCAAGGCTATCTAGGCCACAGTTCCATTATTTAAAGTCCCTTTGCAAAGAGATGTCTGTGTTGAAAGATAAGAGTGGAGCGGAGACAGTCATTAAACAAAGTTCACTTTTTTCTGTGTCAGTCTAAAAAAGTGTCAAAGTATTTGGAGAATGTGTGGTTGGTATCTCCTTTGGAGACTATAGGTGCAATGATCAGTCAGACTTTATTCTCATTCACCTCCTCCACTGGAATGACTGAGCTCATGACATATAGAAGCACAAAAAGGAGGTTATATAGATTGAGGAAAGTAAATAAGAAAAAATATGCACTTTATGTTTGTGCTAACATCCAGACTAATTGAGTCTCTTAAACTAGAGGAGGGATAAATGGATTTAGGATTTAATCCATTTTACAGGGGAATTCGATAAATGAAAAATTTTTTGTATAACAATGCCTTGCCAGATTCTTGTAACAGATCAATATAAGTCTGAGTATTTGAGCTGGTCTGCAGTGCAAAGGAAGCCTGAACAGACAGAAGAGAGGAGGGGAGAGAAAAGAAAGATAGCATTGATAGAGGTACAATCCACAGAAGGAAGTGATAAGGAAATATGTCAACAATCAATTTACCTATGTGAATTCTTTTTGTTCTAGCTATTTGAATTAGAAATTTGATTCCCTCTTGAGCCAAGGATGCTTTATTTTCTGTGACTGGAGTCTGCTTCAGATGACCTGATAGCCTGTGGAGATGCTGAGTATTGATGACCATTGTGACCGTCAGTCTTGTGCTCTGGGAGAATATGCCACAAGTCTTTTCCTTCAGCATGACACAGCAGACTGGAAAATGAAGGCCAATTGATGCAAAAGCTGATTCTGCAATTTTGGGCACAGTCATCACATACGCATGTCAGCAAAAAAATGCAAGAGGTTATCACAAGCTGACAGTACTAAGGAATTCCAGCAGAGCAGCAGGAAATGATGTCATACCTGTGTCATCTGATTGCTACTTATTTACAACTCTGCACTTTATCATGAAAGACCCGTCCAAATGAGAGGGAAGGCTGAAAAACAATCACAGACTGAAGTTAAAAGTCTTCTTTGCTGTTAAACCATTTCAACCACACCAACTAGCAGGTTTAAACTTTTAAGATCGTGTCCGACATGAGTTTGTTAAAATAGCTTGTATCGATAGTGTCACTTCATGTGAGCAGCCAGCGACCCGTCCAAAGCATTTGTCACATACCTGGACTGAACATTGCCATTAGCCAAAGTGCTACCACTTGTATACTACAGCTCCTAATCTAAAATAGCAGCATTGTTTTGGCAGCTGATATTGGCAGACAAAGTAGCTCGTAGTCTGGCCACAGTCCTGGACTGCAAATTCCATCACTGTGGTGAGAAAGTCAAGAGATAGTGTATGTGTGAACGCACTTTTTAAATTGATGAATTCTCACGTAGGCAGTGGGGGTGGCGGAAAGGTCACTGATAATTCTCAAGCTGAGTCACACACATCGACAAATGTCAGAGCATGTGGGAAATCGTGAATTTGTCTTTGCAGAAATGGTTTTGATTCCAAAACTGCCTTTTACATGATATCATGTTGGATGTAAGTTTTACTGGAACAATGATGTAAATAAGACCTGCAGGGCTTATAAACTTAAAGTGCCACAAGAGATCTAAAAACGGCCAAAATTCCTCAAAGAAGATTGTCAATGTTTAAATTGGAATGGATCGGCCACTCAACAGCCAACAAGATGAAAGCAGAGCTATATTCTGTCTAATGCTCAGTAATTAGCCCCGGTCATTGTACATTTCCTGCTTGCGGCTTGTATTGATCATATCAATTTCAATGAGTCTGGGAAAGACTTTTTGGGAATTTTCTGGTTGTCTATGGGCATGTATTCGTGTTTGTGCTTATATGTCTTATATTGTGAGTCTACATGGGTGATAAGCACTTGTTCAGTGAAGGTTTTGGGCTGCAATACTGTGGTGAAGTTGTTGGATACATGCTTTTCTATAGAGAGTCTGTTCTCATGTGCCATTTAAAATCTCTGCAGTGACTCTGGCATTGCAGAAAGGGGGCATGGAGGTTAAGCCGATTATACCGTTGACCTCTTAAAGGACCAAAACTAATGTGCTACTAGTGGTAGGAAAACTGCTATATTAATCTAATTTGGGAAATCGAGCTTCTTTTGTGCATGTTATTTGAGTCTGAGAACATAATCTGACTTCTATCTGCCCTGTCTGCTTGGAAAGATCATCTGTATTTTTTTTTTATCATGCTTTTGCGTCACAGATGCAGGCTGCTGTGAAAGAGTGCATTCAGCATGTGGCATGGAGGAACAAGGCTGTTTTCCCACATGACACGCAGTAAAATCCCATTCACTGAACTCAAGCAAAACTCTTGTGCTGTGACTTCTGATGACGTTAGAAGTCTCTTTCCCCCTTTCTGATAGGTTAGTAGTGATGTCTCTGTTTCTGAACAAAGCTGACTCATGTCCCAATTATAGAAGCATCCTGATATTTGCAGGTTTCTGTTCATTATCCAAGATATCCCATGGTTTCTTCATGAGAAACTGCTTTATCATGCTGAGTCATGCCATCAGCCTGACTTTACATGTTTCGGACAAGGAAATCCCCTGCTGGTATGCAGTGTGCATATTTTTGGTGGAAAATCTGACACCTGCAAAAGATCTTGTACTGCTGCTTATGAAAGCAGTTGTGCATGACTCATCAGTGAGCAGTTGACTCAATGGCCACACAGGTTCTCACACACAAAATGGGGCTCACTTGGTGGATGAGGGGACCTGCAGGGATACCCACAGGACAAGGTACTTTCAAAGCTTCCACAGACAGGAATGCTGAAATGATGTAACGTGCAACTTTCAGAGGGAGGACTAGTCATACTCACTATGCAACACCTCTGTCCAATCTATACTCTGTAAACACTAGATTGTTTATTACTTTTGTTTAGTTCTGTAAGGCTTATGTAAAGAGTTGTTGATATGGGTGACATTTGACATTCACCTTTTTATTTCTGTGCAGTACTGTGATCATGTTATTTACTCACTATATTTACCATTAAAGACGAAACCTTAGAAAATATAGCTGTCGAAAAACCAAGAGCAAGTATTCCAAGGGGCATTTTGAGTTATTTACAGATTCTGAAAGGGGGATTTTTAAGCTTTCCAGAGGTTTCTGATGCATGTTAATCTGAAAATATTTTAAGAAAATATGTCTCTTTGACTGTTGGTATTCCTCAAACTAGTTTAGTGAGAAATAATGCCCCAAAATTTCTCAAGGATTAACACCTTTTCTGGGGAGCCTGTATTTCAGATACAACATTAACCATTTTAAAGCCACCTATATTGTTATTTGAAACATGCACTTGCTTCATTGGGATTGCAACTAGCATATTTTGTAAAAAAAAAACATACATTTTTCAGAAAAAAAAGGTTTTCTATGTTTACAAAGCTTTTTCCAGGTCTATTCTAATGGATCACATGTCTGCAACAGCAGTTAATTCTTGAATGTTAACTTGGTTTAGCTCTGCAAAAATGCATCGTAAAGTCGCAGATATTTTCCCTCCAAATTAGATAACAGATGCCACATAGTTCAGCCAGCCTGGAAAATATTATTATAAAATCATGTAAAGCATTTCTTAAGACTTGTTTAGCAACTGACTCATGAAGCCATTGGTTTCAGTGTCTGGATAGGCTGTTTTATATCTTTTAAATCAGGGATCCCCAACACCAGTCCTCAAGGCCTTAAATGTTTCCTGGCTTCAACACATCTGACTCAAATCAATGGGTCATGTAGAGACTTGTGCAGAACTTGATATCAAGCTGTCAGGGATCCATTTAATTTGAATCGGGTATGTTGCAGTAGGGAAACATCTAAATCTGCAGGACACTGGGCCTTGAGGACCAGGGGTGGGGAACCCTGTTTTAATGTAGTGGTTTCTGAAAGGGTCTCTGTAAAAGGATTTGAAAAAAAAAAACTTGTACATTTTTTTGGTTTTTTTACCAGCCCCTGTAGTAGCAAGCTATTTTTAGAGACTTGGGGATTGGTTTCATCCATACATCCATCCATACATACAATACAGGGTCAATATTCTTTATATTAATTTGTCCCCCAGTAAGAACAGTTATGCTGTATTATGCTGTCAATGGTTGGGCCATTTATTTGATTGAGTATATGTCCAAAATTTTGACTAGTTCTGTAAATACATTGTTTTGAACAAATCACCAGAATGACATATTTTTATTTAAATATTTTCATTTAAATTCAAATATGTACGTTATATATGTTATGTTTTCACATTCATTTTGATTTAATTAATCATGGTGATCGAATTAATTTTATTTGTATCATTATTATTTAAAAAAAAAGAAAAGAATAATACCCTGCTACAACAATAGTTTCCCTCTAAGAGGGATAAATAAAGTAAATAAAGTATATTTCATTCATTTAAATGTTATGATGAGAGATGTGAAAAAGCTCCTTTTTAACTGGAGCAAACATACAGCATTGCAAGCTTATGGAGGAAGATAATGGAGAGAGATAACATAAAGAGACAACTGTAGGAGCAAAAGTACTGGACAGGTTGGTCAGGGCGGAAACACAGATTAGAAATGTACGGGAGAATATCATTTTTAATTCAAGAAAGCTATGGTAACCAACTTCTAGATGCACATAATGAAAAGGGGTGGGGGTGGAAAAGGCGACCCCTAGAGACACAGATCAGAGTGACCTGGATGACGCCAAGGATGGATACGACCCAGTGA
>JAOXYM010000005.1:4456974-4471346 GCA_028567055.1 Leptatherina wallacei | reverse complement strand
CTGTACCAAAGCATCTATCCAACCCCAGCTTACCCACGTCAGGTGTTTTGAGATTTACATTGTGCACATTTCCCTTTCAGTGGGCTTGTGAAATCTCTGACAGGAGCAGCCAGGTATAAAATTCCCTTTCCAGTCCCCCCCCAACCCCCATCCCTACAGCACCCCTGTAGGCAGTAATAAAATAGAAAACAAACAATCAAACAGGCTAAAGCTAAAGCACAAGCAAAGACAGAAACTGTGACTAACCACACCCACACTGGATGTAAGCTACCGTGTGTTCCTGTGGGCTCAAACAACAGCTGGGTTAACATACTGTATCTATGGTCCATGTTTGACATCTTTATCTGAGGGGCAGTGAGGGGGGCATTGCTGAGCTGTAGAACTGTATATCCCTACTCGAATGAAAGGAGCACAATCAGAAACTGAACTAAAAACAACGGCATTGCTTTAATGCTGTTGAGATTACAACCTATTTTTTTATCTTCCAGCTCTGAAACAGAGGATTTGAAGGCCCCTCAGTGTGCTTAGAGTTTAATTAATAACCGGTGAGCTCACAAAATACATCTCCAGCTCAGCAACGTTAACAGTTAGAAGGGCTGAACTGGGGTATTTTAATTTTCATGATCACAAAAGGGAGATATGTGTGATCAATGTGATATGCAGTCTCCTGGAGTGAGTACAGAGGGAGGGTAGGGAGGGTAAGGATGAAACAATGAGGTGTGTTTGGGTGAGCAGCAGTCTGCTTCTCTATCTCGTTGCTTAATTAGAGCCCATGTCTTTTTTCAATGTAAAACAAGTATGATATTAAACTCATATATTAGCATACACACTTTCTTACAGGCAAACATAAAGCAAAGTAAGTCATGGAAAAAGGCTAAAAGACAGGGAAGGATGGTGCATGTAAAGGAGCCGAGGCTGCCTTTCTCTGCTTTGTCTCACTGAAATACAAAAATAATTTTGTACAAGCGAGCCACAACAACAGATTTCATGTTCTCTAAAATAGGGTTAATCATCATCATACAGATAGAAAGCAGACATAGTAACTGATGGATGATGGGCTTACTGGATGGAGATATGTGTGTAAAACACGCCATAAAGGCGAGACTGGAAAGGAAGAGTGAGATCAGAGGGGTTGCTGGAACATCTTCTATGATTTGTGGCAATTATCATCGGAGGGTACCGGTGAGTTGCAGAATTTCTGTGAACCTTTAAATGCGTGAGAGGAAAATCCCAAAATATTCAAAGTGGACCAGGTATGATTTGATTAGATTTGGGAAACGTGCATTGACAGATTCGGTGTCCTTTCCCTTTTCTTCATCTCCAAAAAATAATTCATGCATAGATCCCCACTGAGAAAACCCATTTATATACTTTCTCCTTTGTACACATTTATATAGAACTATATATAATATCATTTCTCTATTATCTATATTTTCAGCAAAAAATCTTTCCACATAAAACAACAATTAAATGCTTGAAAAAAAAGGAAAAAAAAAGAAAGAAAACACAATCGGGGGCCAGTTTGGCACTTTGTCATGAGAACACACAGCCTCTGCTAGTTGACAGTAAATAGGAATACTTCAGGATTTTCTTTAGATTTTTTTTCTCCCTTGATGAGAAAGCAAACACAGTAGTACATACTTGGCACCAAGAATGCTGGTAGAATGAAATATCAGGTATCAGTGTTTTCATAGCTATATGCCTCCTGTGTGTATGCTTTGCCCTCTTCAGCTCAGTACATCGTGACTCCTTGGAGTAAAGGAGCGCTGTGAAGATGAAAAGAATTACATGTCAAATGAGAGGAACAAAGTAGCAATAAGACACAGATGTAGAAAAGAGAAAGAAATGTGCACAAAACACACCAAGGGACACAAAAAGAGATGACACCAAAGTAAAAAAGATAAAACAACAAGGGGCAAAAAGACTTTGTCCCTTTGACAATTTTGGGGGGACTTTAGTCTGGAAACTGCAGACCCTTGCTGAAAGCAGTATCTTTGAAAGATCCAAGTCAGCCCCCCAAACGGATCATCTTCTCCTGTGCAGTTCCCTTATTTCTCCACATGCCACCAGTAGAGGGAGCTGCTAAGCTGTACAGCACATGATGGAGAAGGTGGAGTTGTTTTTGGAGAAACAAGAGAATAAGAGAACAGATGAAAGCCCCACATCCAGAGGCTTCCCTTCTATATCAGTAGCAGAGCCAGTATCCCTGGTCCCTAGGTGGCACTGTGTTAGTCCAGTCTCTACTATACCCTGGTGGTGGAGTGGGGGTGGGGCAAGGTGTTGTTGTGGCCGGTGGAGGGGAAAGTGTTAAAGGCGTGAAGGGGCTGCATGCTAGTGATGGTACTGGGGATCATGGTGATGGTGTTCGGCGTCATCAGTGGTACATCGTCGGGGGCACGGCGCAGCGCCAGCGTGTAGTCAGGTGGGCAGGCAGGCCGCAGAATGTCGTGTGGCCGGAGGGGCTCCATGTCGTGGTGAGCATCGTGTTCTGAGTGCTTCATCTGCAGGGACATGATCTCCTCCTCCTGGCTGTGAGCCAGGTCGTTGGCAGGGCCGCCCCGCTGAGGAGATAGCCGGTGCCTTCGCATCTCGTGTCGCTTGTCACGCTTGTAGTAAAGGGCAGCAAATGCCAAGATGTTGAGGAAGAGTAGTGAGGCCCCCACAGCAACTGTCACACTCAGCTCCGTGGAGTAGTCACGGGTGTCTCCTGGAAAGAGGTTCTGGTGTGGACGCTCTGAGCCCTCGGGCTCAGGATCAGAGGGGAAGGTTGGGTAGGGGTGTCGAGTGGTGCGAGGGCTTGGAGTTCTGGGCCAGGGTCTGATTGTGCCTGGGCCAGGTCCTGGTGGTGAGCGGGTAGTGGTAGGGTAGACTTCGTGAAGACTATGAAGATGAGGGACTAATTCCAGCCAGAAGGCCACCTTGTTTGCCCTGTAGTTGTCCCTAACACGAGGTTTTAGGCCGATGTGGAGGTACTGCTTGTCCTTTGAATTGAACTTGGTCCAGATGACCTCTTCAAAACGGTTGGGTTTGGTATGAATGAACTTTGTGTCCTGAGGGACCGGCAGGTTGGGGTCACTAACAAAGAAAAGAAAGACAATTTTAGTTATAAGTTTTAAAGTAGTGCGTTGAGGTTAAAACCCCTCAGCCATTCAGTTTGTGTTAGCTTTGAAGGAAACTAAAACTCTGCTCAAATAGAGATTTATCTTATCTTCTCTTTTTGAAAAAGTAGCAAATCTTTAAAAAGTCCCTCAAACTAAAGACTGAGAGGATAATCATTCAGTTGCAGCTCAAAGTAAAAAAAGAAACTAAAATACATCAACTTTGAATGAGGCCTACCCCGTCTTGGCAAAGTTGGTCCAGTAAGTCATGACTACAGCGCTCAACATCACATCATTCTTTGAGAAGTTACACGGGAACAGGTCCGTGGCACCGATCATGGGCACGCCAAACACGTAAGGTATCTCATCTCCATGGGCAGCGTCGGCCCATTCGGGCCGCGTTTCTGTCTGGCAGTGGTGGTAGAAGGTGTAAAAATAAACCGGGGACTGAAATTCAGCGTGGAGTTTGGCGGTGGCGACGGCTGGTGCCACCCACTGGTGGTCCGTAAACAGAGCTAACAGAGTCTTCCTTCGCATGTCGCCATTGTCTCTGTCTGCCCAGTCTGTGTACATAAACTTAATAGTCTCCCTCAGGATGTCTTTGCCTGGAGGATAAGAGGCAGAAAAGAGATAGAGCAAAAAGACAAAGAGGAGAAAACAGTGATGAGTTAAGGGAAAGGTAAAATATGTGACAGAGAGTTGAGAAGGATGCAAATAGAAGTCGTCAAGTTAAACTACAGGATCAGGGGAAAAGAATGAAGGGGAGTTGAACTAAAAGAAGAAACTGAGCGACAAGAGAATTTGTCTCATAGTTATCAGAACGACAAACACTTGAGAGAGAGCGTGACTGCATTATTCAGACTTGTCTGTATTTTGACTGTGGCCTGCTGTGAGGGGTTTGCAGGCTGATCTGTTAGGAACAACAGCACTGTGATTGGGAGCTGGCTGCCTGGGGGGTTGATGAGCGACAGCATTAGTGCCCACGGAGCCCCAAAGGCCACAGTACAGACCTACCACAGTGAAAGATAATCTCCATGATAGCAAATCTCTTTAGTATGCTTGTCTTGACTGTTACACTTCACTGAACTCGCATTTCATCTTTTCTCATTTTATAGCCCACATAATGTTTTAAAGAGTTGCATTTCCACAGGGAGCTGTAGCTTGGAGTTGCTGATGTCGATTTTCTTCTGCTGAAAGCATGTTAATATAAGCTGTGATGAGTTTAAATAAAAAAAAGCTATGCCTATACAATTTCTACTTTATTGTCAGTCTTTAATCTCAAAATGAGGCAAAACAGTGATTATGCTCCAGAATTGCATCATCTGAGCGAGGATGAGGAGAGACTTTAGATGTACGGAGCTGGTGTCCCTCACCCTCAGGATATCCGTAGAGGTTGTCAACAAAGTTAGAGATGGTGTAGTCGAATGCTGCAGCGGAGATGCCGTCATTGTCCTCACTGTCGTCCACAAACTTCAGCCCCTCTCCTTGATTCACTCCTATCAGGATGTCATAGTTGAGGAACTCCCCCTGGTGGTAGAAGAAGGAAAAAACAAGTTGAGTGCTGGAATTAAGATTAATGCGGCACAAACCATTAATCTAAAGCCAGTAGAAATGCTACTAAGGCAAATTTGTGCATTTAATTGTAAGTTCAAATCCATTTTGTTCAGATTATCACTGTTAATTATGGCATTTAAATAAATGAAAATAAGTCTTTGTATTAAACGAACAGCTCTCGTTATGAGGCAATCGCTCTGAGATGATGTAGAGGGAGGGGCTATGAAATCTAATTTCCTGCTTTTATGCTGCCGTCTTTAAATTAATTATATTTGTTCCACTAGGAGTTAATGAAGTTAAGGTCAGCACAACCTGAAAGTATCAGCTAATACACATCAACAACTTAGAGACAAAGACCACCAGGACACATTAGAGTGAAGATTTCAAATAAATTAATTGAACTGTGGAAAACATTAAATGTCATTATAACATTTTATATTTTATTATCATTTCTGTTTTCTTTCCAGATAGACCATTCTAAAAATGATTCTGGTGTAAGTGAAGACAGAAAATCATACTTTTATCAGACTGCTCATCACCCCAGCATTGAGGGATGAAGGGTTTGAAATCACACAATTCTTTTTCTTATTCAAGGGATCACAAGACAGAGACAAAGACTGTGAATCATGGGTCTTAAATACACCACCGGGGCTGTGGTTATTTCTCATTGTGTTGAAGCTTTGTAGCATGTGAGTTCACACCAGCTGGTAAATGTCACTGCTACACCTCTAACTCTATGGAAAGGTCACAGTCACACCTTCTCTGAGTTGTCCAGTAGCTTCTCTGTCTGGAGTGTCACTGCAGCAACTCACACAATGAATATCCAATGGGGACCGTGCCCTCGGATACGGCTGGCAGACCCTTACCTGCTGCATGAGGATCTCAGGATCGTCAGGCACCACATCTCCGTCCACCACGGGGCCGAAGGCAATGTGGTAGCGTGCTGGCTGGATGTCCTGGTCCACCAGTTCCCTGAAGGTCTTGCGCCTCAGGCAGTCCACTAGGTCTGCTGTCTCTGTGTAGGTGCAGCCCACCTTCCGGGCCAGGATCTTGGTGTACTTGAGGGGCTGGTAATTGACGGACCAGCTGGAGATGGCAGTGCCACTCTGAGCTATGGCCCTGTGGAACAGACCTGAAAGGACAGGGGGATATTGATATGAAGTCTTAAAATAATAGGATAAAATGCAAGGTCACTTCCTCATAAGATACAAGCAGGAGCTCTGTGAAGAAGTTCAGTCGGGAGATGGACGTGATACAAAGAAGATCACCCATCACTTCCTTTTCTGGCAGAATGCAGTATATTAAAACACTGCCAGTTTATTCTTATCTTCTTATTGTTCTCACAAGAGAAAATGTGGCAGATACGAGATGGACTACAGACCCAAAGCACCCCTGGCAGAACATGCTATGTGACTATAGCTTAAAAATATACAGGCAGGACTGGGAATAAGCTCTTCTGAGATGTCAAAAGATCTATTTTCCTGTTCCCAGCTCTAGCTTGATGCCTCCCTAACTCTCTCCCTCTGTCTCTTTAGTTCTGCCTGTCTTGTGCAGTTTAAACCACTCGAGTGGCTCGTTAAGGGGCCGCCTGCCTCACTCCTTTCCTCTTGCACTCCCCCCTCACTTCTTCTCCCCTCTCCTGGGCCAAAGATTGGTCAGTTAATTATTAAGCAGAGCCGCAGAGCCTCCTTTCCCATGGAGATCAATTATAGTAAGAAGTAGTTGGAAACTGCTACACCTACATACATATGTGCACTGAGACAGAGCTGGAGAGAAGATACAAGCACAGAGGTGGAGGATAGGTACATTTTTACCCTTCTTCAAGTCCAGTTTTTTTTGTTACTCCCTGATTGTGTTTTGCTTTTTTTGTTTGGATACTTCTTTTTCACACAAGAGCACTTTCTTTCCCCTCTCTACTGTATTTTCATTCTAACACAAACACCTCAGAGTACCTCCACACATCTTTCTATTCCCATCCCCGTCTTTCCACCTGTCTTAACACAGTGCATGGATACTGTTTTCTGCCTTTAATCAGATCAGTATCACTAACAACCCCTTCTTCCATCCCATCTGACACTTCCATCTTGTTATCCATCCCGTACATCCCTGCTGTCTGACTTGATTTGTGACGCAATGTTGCTGACATGATTGGTGTTCCTTAAGCGTGAGAATGACATTCTCCTTACCTGGCATCCCTGGCGAGGGGGAGAGGGAGAGCATGACAGACAGGCGACGTCTAGTGGGTTGATGTTACACCGTTAGATGCTGATGAAGAGGAAGATGATGATGGGGTGATGACAAAGCGGACGCATGAGAATGGACAGGTGGTGGAGGGATGGGGTGGGGTTGGTTGTCAGCAACAAGAGACAGGGGGATTAATACAGCTTCTCTCCATTGTTATTGGTTCTCTTTGCAGGTAAAGTAGGACGCCGGTGGAATAAATGAAACTGACATGTGGCTACACAGTTCTGGTTGCTATCTAAAAATAAAGATAGGGATAAGATTGGTGGCTAGAGAGTCGAAGAGTTGAGAAAATACATGTATTCCTTACTTCTTGAGAGTTAAATTAGAAGATTGATGCCACTTTTAAGTCTGCTCCCTTAGGAGTTGGAGCTGGGACTTAGCCCAGCTTAGCATAAAGGCTGGAAGGCAGCAAGTTAGAAAATATACTTATCATCTCTAAAGCTTCCTAATTAACTCATATCCTATGTTGATTAGGAAATGTAACTTAATACTATGTGTTAATGAGGCAGCTTCAGAGATGTCATATGTATAGTTTTGAACTGCAGCAAAAGCAAGATGAACTGTTTATATCTGCTTCCTATTTTTATGCTAATCACATCCTGACTTTGTCTGATCGACATCAGGAAATAAAGGATTTTCCAGCAAATAATTCTTTATTATTAATGGTTTTTCTGTGTTCAACATGCGGTTCCTCTTCATTTCAGAGATGGTAAAAACATTGGTGTAGCCTGTCTATTGGGTTAAAATGTTTGTTCTAAACAAAGCGGTTCTTTCTTTTTTTTCCTTGTTCTAAATCCATCAAAGAAATGGAACTTAAAATCCCATTATTCACATAATATGTTGCCCATTTGCATTATATATCAGCCATGCAGTGTGTCGGCACTTTCATAAGACCATGTTTCTAAAATAGTTTGGACGTGTGTGTATGAAATACAAAGAGAATACAATAATTTGTACCAATTATGCTAATGAGAAGTATATACACTATACAATGGAAAATATTTCAAAACTGTTTTGCGTTTGATACCAATAATGTATTCTGTGAAAGAAATACAGTGGAAAAAAATGTAGTGGAAAACTTTGGGCCCAAGGAAACCGATGCTATGTAAAAGTAAAAAAACATTAATGAAGATCCAGAAGAGCTGCTTCTTTCTCTGGGCCTGAGCTCATTTAGAATGACTGAAAACTGTCCTGTGGTCTGCTGATCAAAATCTGAAATTCCTTTTGTAAATCGTGGATGCTGCTTCCATCCTACGGAGGAGAGACACCATCGTACTTGTTATCAGCAAGCAGTTCAAAAGCATGCTTCCGTGATTGGATGTGAATGCATTAATGCACATTGCACGGGTAGCTTTCTCCTCTGTGAAGGCGCTATTAATGATAAATGACACACGCATCGGAGGAACATATATTGCCATCTGGAATATGGATAACAAAAGTTTGGATATGTAGTAAAATAGCCAGAGTGCTAAAGTTGGCTGCCTCCAGTCCGAACCTGTCACTATCTTATGTCTCATTTTACTGTGTCCCAACTTTATGGAAACAAGGTGCTTCAGCAGCCACATGGCTGCTTATATTAACAGAACTGAGCAAAAGTCTTGAGTCACCCATAACTTCTTTATATATTCCCAGAAAAGCATAAAAGGTCCAGTAATTTAATGGAAAATATTGAAGCTTAAATGGAAAAACAAGGTTTGTATCATATTAGTCATCTTTATCCTTCAACACAGCCTCAACCCTTTTAGACAAACTTCCTTGTCATTTCTTAAAGTAGTCTTCAGACTCTTCAGATGATCACACACTGCTTCAATAATGCTGAGTTCTGGAGAGGATTCAGTACTTTATCAGACCTGTTGCCACTGATTTTCAGTCCAGTTCTACCGCAGCGTCCAGACGTGTCTCTCAGGTCTTTCCTGGATTTTTTCTTAATTCTTAAGGACATCAACTTCACATCGTGTTCATCTGCTGCAGATAATTTAAACCTGTATCCTGTTATAATGTCCTCCAGTTGTCCAGTTTCCACACTTTCTTTAGAATTACACACCACACACACATCATGATGATATGTCAGGTTCTTAGCAAACAGCTCTTTGGGAACCACCTTGGTAAAGGTGGAAATACTATTTTATGTCTGTGAAACTATTTTATCATTGGTATTCTTAAAGAAATAGGAGCCGATTGTGCACGTCTGTATCAGAGTGCCGGTAACAGACCTAACAACATGTGTTGTGTGTAGAAAAGACTGGTTCATCCCTTGAGTTTGATGCTTTTTAAAGCTTGATGGAACCATAGGTCTGTGTTATGGCTTAGGAAAGACAACAACACATTTCTCTGAAAATTGGATTGAGGATGACTGAAAAGAAGCTAACATAAAAACAACTAAACAACATAAAAACAAGATGCTCGAAGAAACATCTTGAAAATATCAGAAGAAAATCTGGCTCCTTGGTATCAGGATATAAAGAAACAACGGGTGGATCAAGCTTTTCGCTGCATATTGTTTAACAAAAGGGGTCATGATGGGTTTCTAAATGTTAAGTGTGTCACCTGCTAACAAGAGAGAAACGTTCATGGGATGTTAACATGAAGGGTTAACAGACATCAGTGGTAATTAGAGGTTGTGTTGAATGAATGATACAGAAGCAGCACACAGATGCTCACTCAAGCTTGTTTCACAGACACATCGATGCAGACTGAATGAGTCAAAACGAGACGTCTGCTCGGTGTTTCAGACACACACACTCACACACGGAGCAGCGGCTGAAGCAGATGCGTGGTAGCATGAACACGCTCTCTCTGATCTCTTTTTCTTTTCACCCACAATTTCTGTCCTTTGCAGTTTGCGTGCAAGACGGAAAATACGGAGAGAAGAGAGACATTCGGGGAGAGTCCTCGAGCAGCGTAGAGAACAGAGAAGTTGTGATCGGAGGAGGACAGCTTTAAGAACAACATGATCAAAGGCAGCGAAGGCGTGACCATTTGGCTGCGGACCGTCAGGCACACTGATCTTAGTTCAGATCAAAGTCAACTGGTCTGCGGGCCTATGTCCTTTGGTGGTGCCGTATTAGCGCTTAGCCCTCGGGGTATGTTGCTGATAATGGGGAGCATGAGGTTGTACAGATGTAGGATTCCTATGAAGGTATGGCCCTCCTGCTGCAGTGAACCTGGAGCTTTCACCGTGGCAGGTGATGTGGGGAAATGCTGCAGCTCTGATGTCATTTATCCACCAAAGAAAACGAGCGACAGAACCTGGATCAAACCCGCACATGCTCATTAGCTTCACGACGGCTTAAATTCTTCAGTTCAAAGGACAAGCAGTGTTCTCCTTTTGGGATAAAGGTGTCAAGCGAACATCACAGGACTTAACAATTTCTTAGCTGGATGCTGCCAGCTGCCTCTCCATCTGCCTAAGACTTCGCTGTTATGAAGACATTTTGTTCTAAATATAACATCAGACACATCATAATCTAAGCAAAAAAAGAAAAGGATTCTATATATTGTGATATAAATATATTAAGTAATTTAGGCGACACATATCCAAACATGTTTTATCCGATGGAGTGTAATATACTTAGTGGCTATTCAGGGATTAGTAAGAAATGATCTTAGTCAAGAATGATTCAGATATTAAACAAATCCCATGACTGCTGAGCTTTGTTTTTCTGTCAATATTAATGTGTTTACACTCAAATGAGAAGAAAATCCTGTGGAAAGAGGAATTGGTATTAAAAGAAATGGTTGTTATGTCTAAAAAAGGAAGAAAAATCTTTGACAATGCAGCACAACAGAGCATTTCATTTACCTTCTGAGTGGTGCGAGAGGATGAGGAGGTTCACGCACGAGGCCCCAGCTCCGGAGCCGAAGATGGTGATCCTCTCTGGGTCTCCACCAAAGTGGCCGATGTTCTCGTTGAGCCAGCGCAGGGCCTGGATCTGGTCCAGCAGGCCGTAGTTCCCCTTGGCGGACTGATCTCCGGTGCTGAGGTACCCTGTTTGTGGAAAAGGACGACAGCAGATGGAAAAGTTTGTTTGTAAGATATGAGCAGATGATGGAGGTCAAAGAAAAAAAGAAAACGAGGAGAGAACAGAGAGATAAGATGGAGTCAGTGTCTTCCTTTTCTAATTAGTACCTGTAATCTGTTTCTGGCTTGAAGGAAACTGTCAGACAGCAGAGAAATGGTGGATATGACCACGTTGTGATACATAAACTACAGCAAACTGAACCTAATCTGCATTCATACGCACAACTAGACTACAAATAATGACTCATCATGTCTTCATCTTTTTCCAAACTGTTCTCAATCAAAAACTTGTATTTTAACTTGTATTAATGGAAATAGCAGATTGTGGATGTTTGAAATGAAATGCACATTTCACAGAAAATGAAAGTGAACCAATGTAAAATGGAATTTAGTCCTCAGTAGTTTCATTATTTGTATTATTTTCTTTTCACAGGGAAACCGATACAATAACTGTTTTCCACATTTAGACATGAACGGTGAAGGGGACCAGGAGCTACTCACTCTACAGATGCTTGAATGAAAAAGTATTCACTATTAAGTAAAAACTCATGAAAAAAAAAGAAAAATAATCTAAAAGTTTAAGTGAACTCTGAAACTTTCACTTGTTACATTTAAAGTACAGAAATTGGTCATTTTGTAGTTCTTTCATGGTCACCCAGTCCTGTATAAAAAAGCATGAAAAATCATTAATTGAGCAAACCTTTGTGTTGAGCTTTTAATGAGCGCCACAGAGCAGCACTGTTGTTTAAAAATCAATTAATTAAAAACCAATTAATCACACTGACTTCACCCTGAAACCGAAGAGATTTATTTGCATTTAATTTTGTTAAACTTTCTCTTGGGCCATGTACGCAGGCACGAGCTGCTTATGCTTCAAGAGCCAAAAGTCTTTTTAAACTTATTTTTAATTCATTTATTTTACTCAAATGATCTTATTATATGAAAGGTTATGATGAAGGGATCTTGATAAATTGATATTAATTTCATATTATTCAAAGATCAAAGGCTGAAATGCAACAAAACGTATTTTTTGAACAAAGCACATCTCATTGTTTCCCTGGCAACTGATAGGAAAAATAATGACAAAAACAATCGGTATCTGTTACTGCCCGCTGGGCAAATTTTTATCTTATGGCCACAAATTTCACAACGGCTGCATTCCTAATTCATAACTTTCATTTCAAATATGTAAATGTTGAGCAGAAACAAAAAAGCCTGGAGCTAAAAGTCAAAAGCAAAACCTGAATTCTAGTTATAGTCCAACATATTTCTTGTAAAGTTTACAAAATATAAATAAAAAGATGTGGGGAAAAAAAAAGGTCACCTGCCATTTTAACATGTACTTGCTTGTTGGTTGCCTATATAAATATAACTTATGTAAACACCTGCTCTTCTTTACATATAACACTGGTTAAGCACACTTACCCCTTTCTGTTGTTAGCTGACATTTGCCTTGGATGATTACTATTAAATATCTTCACTTACTCTGACAAAGACCTAAATCTTTATTTATGTAGCAATTAACTGTCTACCTCTGAATGGGACCTCTAATTGGAGCTTTATTAAGGGAAGGAAAGGTTGTTCATTAAGCCTGAACAGTAGAGGTCAAACACAGCCGCTGAGATGTGAACCTAAACACACAGTATGTGGCCTATACGGTGTGGGTCTTTAATTAATGTTATCAAGCTCTTGAGCATTTCCTATCAGACCTCCAGTAACAGCAGAAACATTCGTGTATTTACCGTGTTCCTCTGCTGAGTGCTAATCACATAGTCATGGCCCAGGAGTCAGGCAAAGAGTACAGGATCCAGATAAGACATTTTTAAACTCATACTAAGGGATAGGATGCTAAACAGCTCACAAGTCAGGAAAAAAAAATTTCAGGCAGAATGCTCAAATTGAAAAGCTGCCACCATGTGGCGAGAGACACAACCTGCACTCTGAATAAAACAAGAGCTACACATTTGTTGAAGAAAAGGCAACTATAACATCAAGAGGGCTGCAGCACACAATTACAGAATAAACGAGTCACATCTGTCCTTGTGCATGAACACCACTGGGACCAGTGAAAACACGTGAATTACACTCCACATGATGCGGGTTTAATTGGCAGTTAAGTCACAGATGAAAAACAATAAAGCTAAACAGGAAATTTGGGCAAAGAAGTCAGCAGTGTTACACCTACATGTACACACTAAAACTGGATTACAGACACCATAAACTAGGAGCCCAGACTGTGGTAGTTTTGTGCCAAATGCTAAAAAGAAACCTTTTTTTTTCTCCCCCTCCTGCTCGGTGAGGAGTGGTGAGCTCATTATTAGCTGACTGGAACCAGCTCAAGGAGAGTAGCAGAATATGAACTTCTCCTGGCCTATCACCTGATCCACCCTTTCACATACATATATATTTACACTGATTTTAATTGCCCTTAACCAAACTGATAATACAACACTAAGGAAGTCTATTACACTGAACAAAATATGTTTAAACACAATTATTTTTTCCCTCTTTTTATTGATAATATTCATAAAACTTAAGGGCACTAATGTGCATATCAGAAAACACGTCATCCCTGTACCGACTCTTGTGCTGTTCTTTACACACCAAAAATAAGCAGCGTGTTTGGCCACATTCATTAATCCAAATGCAAACAAATGACAAATAAACTAAGTAATACCCTGCTGTAATCACCATAACATATTAAGCATGGCAGTCATGTTAATAAGGTTATTAATTAAGCTAATTGATCCAACATACAGCAATACTTCTATGTCAGCATAGTTTATTGAACACATTATGGTATCAGTGCCTCTAATACAGCTCAGGAACAGAATAACACATCTACAGGTATATTTTGCTCTTATGATATTAATATCCTCCCAAAAATAGGTGCAGTGCTGGTGGAATAGCAACAAGCCAAACCAGCAGACACCCAACATGTCCACGTTATTCTATCGCAGCCAAGGCTGTTGTTTTCCCTGCTACTTCATGCTGCGTCCATCTGACTGGGACTCAGTGTGGGCCACTTCAACAGTCCCCCCCACACACACACACACACACTCACACACACTCACACACATCCCCCTATAATTTGATAAAAGGCTTGAAAAATAGAGGATCTGGTTAAGGTGCAGAGATGCAACATGAAAGTGCAGCTCTGCATGAGCGCCGCTTAAAATGGCTTTGGTGAAGAACGCTGGTTAGAGGGGTGAGATGGAGAGAGAAAGTGAGAGTAAAGAAGGCGGCAAAAAGGACAGTGGGTGTTCTGTGAGCCCCGGATAGAGGCACAGTGTTTCATCTGCCTCCAAGACACCAGGGGTTGGCTCTCTTTCTCACACACACACACACACACACACACGCACACACACACACACACAGACACACACACCCCCCACAGTTGTCACGAAGGTAAACTTGACATATTAAACCTAAAATGGTTTTTTGAACCAGGCTGT
>JAOXYM010000005.1:4416005-4446883 GCA_028567055.1 Leptatherina wallacei | reverse complement strand
TCCATCCATCCATCCATCCATCCATCCATCCATCCATCCATCCATCCATCCATCCATCCATCCATCCATCCATCACAGGGGGGCTGGAGCCTATCCCAGCTGCTTTCAGGCGAGAGGCAGGGTACATCATAGACAGGTTGGCAGTCCATCACAGGAGATTTCTCAAAGGGAATGGATCTCCTCAACAGCGTGTCCCAAACTTCTACAAAATCCTGGTATTAACCCTGATAGTTTGACCCAGATGAGTTAAAATTGGGAAACACCTCAAACCTCCAGGCCAAGAGTTCTGGAGTTAGGGAAGACTAATAAACATGTTCAGCACTGTTAATCTGGTCACAAACGCTTACAAGATGACCTCCACCTCATCAATGGGTGAAGGTAAGAGTTACTATTACATTACTAGGGCTAGAAAAATATACACGAACACTCATGATTAGGTTTTTCTTTATCAACTGGCTGTGATTCCTGTCTTGTCATGTGGCTGCCCACCCTTTAAAAAAGAACAACATAGGGATACTTTGCCATTCCGCAATTTCTAACCATGGCTTGTGACGCTTCTATGTTTTAAATATGTGGAAAACCACAGCTATTACACTTCTTCTGGTGAGACTGAGCTCAAAAATCCATCATGCAAACATATGTGACAGTTTAATTTTGCAACAAAGGCTTTAACGTGCATAAGGCTTTTATATATCGCGACCGGTAGCACTGATGTTACTTTTAACTACTTTATATTCTACTGGACCATCAACAAAACATCCAATTTAATACATTTATGTTTTTGTGTGAAAAAAAAATCTAAGTAACCATCACAGCTGTCAAATAATGCAAATGGGGGTAAAAACTGGCATAATTTGCATATACATTATATGAAAAGATAAAAAGATGACAAACCTATGTCCAAGTGCAAATACCTTCTCACTAGAAGAAATGTAGTTAGTCAAAGTCATCCATTGAATACTAAAAGCATCAACAGGGTTTCCATCAGTCAGACAGCAGTACATCAGTAGTGGTTGTGAACCAGGTGTCAAAGGCTTTGCAGCTTCTATTATACCAGAATGCAATAATAATAATAATAAAAACAACAACAACAAACAAATAATAAATATGCTGAAGGCAGCTGTCTAAGGTGCTGTTCTCTGTTTTCAGTCTACACACACAAATGGAAAAACGCTGCTCCTGTGCAAAGCTCGACATTGCCGTTTGTCAAATGTGATTTGTGCCTGCGCCTTGTCATATCGTTCATTGTTCTGAATACATGAAGGAAATGCCCCGAATGAAACTGCTCCAAGGGAGAGGAGGGCCACATTCGCCTCACTATACGATCAACTCACAATTCTCATCCGTCTCATGAGGTAAGGCCGGTCTATAAAGTCTATAAGGGATGCTGCTTCATACAGCAGGGCTCTGATTTATTAGTGACATGCAGAAGAAGTACCAAAGTCACACGTACTGAGATGATTTAGAAGTTCCAGACAATAAAATGAGACTCATTGTGCAAGCACTGCCATCACTTAGTGTCAGCAGCACTTTAAAAATGTATCTCAGGTATAATGAAGCATGTGGCAACCATTTACATGATTGAACTCCTGTCTTACTAACTGAAATTACACTGTCTCAAGTGTCAGTTTCTCAATTATGACTATACGTGTTACAGTTTACTTATTGGGTCCTTTACAAGAGGCTGATTTTCCTCTTTTAGTGGAGGGTTTTAATTCTGACTGACCAAGAAGCACCGCATTTACAATCAGTACTGAACTTTCAGGTAAATGTGGACCATGGTTATGATTTTCTTCATGGATAAAAGGCTTTTTTTGTTTCTAATGATAAGTATAAACAATCATATAACACAATGATGTCATGAGCATGTTTCATTGTTATCTGCTGCCCCATTCCTCTTATTTCCTAAATTTTAACTAAGCTCTGTCTGATTAAATCATGTTAATGAAATTTCCAGCACGTGTGTGGTGTCGGAGGGAACGTCACTGAGGCGGTGACATCAGAACTCAGATGATAGAGTGCGGCACATTTCATCTAGTCCTCTCTTTTTTTCATCTCACTGTCCATCACGCCTCTCCTCTGATCTCTGTGCTCGAGGCTGCCAGTACATAATATCTGTCTGAGCTGGTAAATCACCCAATAAATTGTCTGTGTATTCAGTGCAAATTACATTAAACACACTTTTACCATAAATCAAGAAGCCTCTGTTCAAAATGTGTGTCCAATCCTAAACAAGCACGATTGTGGAGATGATCGGATTTGTCTGGTGACACTGTAAACAGTAAGTTCAGGTGGTGGATTGGAGTGGCCATGGCTTAGTGGCTAAAGTCCGGAGGGTTGCTGTGTCATTTCTCAAAATCAGCAGAAAAAAAAAAAGAGTGGGCCGGGGCAGGGAATGACAAGCACTGTCTTGCTTTATTACCATCCACAGATAAAGTGCCTGTGAGCAAGAAACCCAACCCATCGAGTCCTCTCTGGGCGCTGCGTTTGCTGCTGCCCAGTGATCAAAGTGCATGTTTCCTGCCTCCAGTGTGTGAGTTTAGATTACACAATGCTTCAGGTGGCAGGTCAAAATGACTTATAAATAGGTTAAATACAGAGGTCAAAGTCCTGTTCATGCAAAATCATGCTGGCAAATCAAGGATTCTTCTTCCTCTTTGCTGCATGGCTCTAGGGAACATTACTGCTTACAGAAGAAAAAAAACTGAAACCAAACCATTTTAGCTGTAAATATTTGCAGAAACATCTAAAGATTTTAAACTTAATCAGACTTAGATTAACCAATGTATTAAGAAAATGGCCCGGTCCCAATTTTCACAAAGACTTTGAAGAGCACAAGTGCTCAAAATTGTTCCACAGTCAAATCATCAAGGGCATAAACACTGTTTAAGAGCAGAACAGATTTCTGGTCAAATATCTGCATAGGATCACGGCTTTCATGACAAAATATGCAAATGTGCAAATTAGTCATTGTAACTGTATAAGCCCAAAATGTATTTTAAATGTTGCATTTCATGGTTAATATTTTCTAATGTATTATTCTGTCAAGTAAACACTAAACAAAGTGAGATAACATACAGCAAATAGCCTGAGAGCTCCCACTAGCACATATCAAACCCAACTCAGGCTACCTGGCCACAAAAAATAAGTCACCACCCAAGAAAAGGTCACACACTCTAATATTACGTTGGACCGCTTTTATCTTTGATTCCAGCAGCTTTCCTTGTGGCATTGTTTCCATAAGCTTTTGCAATGTCACAAGATTTATTTCCATCCAGAGTTGCATTCATTTTTCACCGTGATCTTGTATTGATGGTGGGAGAGTCTGACCACTGTGCAAAGCCAACTTCAGAACATCCCAAATATTCTCAATGTCTAGACTCCGTGGTGGCCAATCCGTGTGTGAAAATGATGTCTCATACAACCCAGACCACTCTTTATAATTTCAGCCTGATGAATCCTGGCATTGTCATCTTGGAAAATGGCCGTGCCATCAGGGAAGATGGAATAACCTGCTCATTCAGCTGACCTCATTCTTTGGACACATAATGTTGCTGAACCCAGACCTGATTAACTGCAGCCACCCCAGATCATAGACTGCCCCCATGGGCATGTACAATAGGCACTAGGCATGATGGCGGCATCAGTTCTTACCCTAATGTTCCATCACACTGGAACCGGGTAAATCTGGGCTCCTCAGACCACATGACCATCTTCCATTCCTCCTGAGTCCTATTTTTATTCTCTAAAGCAAATTGAAGGCTTTTTCTGCTAGCCTCACTGATAAGTGGTTTTCTAAAGGCGACACAGCAGTCCAATCCCAATCCCTTGAGTTCCCTTCACAATGTTCATATGGAAATGCTCTTACTTTCTCTATTAAACATAGCCATGAGTTCCACTGTTATTTTTCTTTGATTGGATTTCACCAAATTAGTAAGTAATTGCCATCATTCAGGATGCCATAACTTTTCCGACCACATTTCTTCCTGGAAGACAATGGTTCCCCACTATCCTCCAAGCGATGGACAGTTCTTAACCCAATTTTAGTAGTTTCTGCATCTCCTAAGATGTTTTCTCTGTTTGATGCCAATGATTTGACCCTTCTTAAACAGACTAATATTTTTTCCATGACTACGGGATGTGTTGTTTCACATAAGTGTTTAAGAAATGAAAAGCTACTATTGCATCATTTGGGGTAAAATAACTTGTTCCCTGCACAAAGCTAATCCCCCATGCATTAATTATCTAATAGGAGGCTTGTACCTGCCTGCTTAGTTAAATCCAGGTGGCGACTTTTTTTTGGCGAGGCAGTGTATATGGCAATCTTTCATTCTCAGATGCTTACATTTCCCGTCATATGCAGTTAAGCCACAGACACCTGGTGCTGATCCCTGTTTTTAGGCACATTTTTAATTGCGAGTCATGTGTTGTATTAGCCCAGATTGTTAAAACATTGCACCGCAGACAAAGTGTAATCATGGCCAGCTGGCTGGTTAATGCAACTGTCAAAAATCATGTAGTAATTCCTCTGTCATATATTGGCTCCATAAACCCTGGATTTCACTGTCAGCCCACTCCTCTGTGTTACCAGTTTTTACAGGGTGGCTTTTGGAACTATTGCTTATCTCGGCAAAGTTTTACAGGCGTTACAAGGTGTTACGTGTAGTTTTGTAATGGCTCGAGTATAGTGCTGCATTCAGTGACAAAGGGAAATGAGGGAAATGGGAGATCCCCCCCGCCAACATGCACAACAAGCATTCATGAACTTACACACTGAAGCACTGAGGCTGTGATATCAATTAGGTCTGCAGTGGTTACAGTGTTTTGTCTTATTGGCTGGCGACTGGGATAAAGCCAATTATACTCGTTCTTTCAAGAATGATGCCTTAGACATATGAAACAAAGTAAGCCTGTTAGGAATTAAAGGTCTTTGAACTTCTGCCTTCTTCGATCAATAACATGTGTAGGAGTCCCCATCTGTCTAGGGCAAAATCTATACCAACAAGAATGGTTTAAATAACGAGATATACAAGGATATCACTTTATTACACAGATAAATGGAAAAAGGGAAAACATACTCATCTAGATTCTTAAAAAAATCTGAAGCAAGTTTTTTTTAAGTCTTGAGCTTAAAAGTGTTTTAAAAGTCTGTTTTAGACCATGTAAGGAAAAGTAAATCAGACAGATTTAACACAAAAGAAGCTCATTAAGCCAATTAATATTCACATGACGTCTCTTAGTTCATGATGCATGAATAGTGCCAACACACACTCAGTCATCAGGCTGTCAGTATGGGCAGTCTTTCTCAGACAAAGCCCTTCATATGTTCTTCAAATCTAACTGATGCTTTATGGACATAAATCCCAGTGCCATTGTGTGCCACCGCAGCCTGATTTTATCTCTGGAAGCTCTGAGATGTTTCTAGGATCTCCTGTAATCTTGTATTTGCAGTAAGGTCAGCAGGGTTTAGATTCAAACTCGGAGGGACAAGATACAAAATCCTGAGTGGTGGCTAGCTTAAACAGACAGAAATAAGATGTATAAATGTATATACCCTGGATCTTCAAACCAATGTAAATACCATTACATCATTAGTGGATGCAAATAAACTAAAACCCATTACTTTATTACAATAATTACATACTGTTTTGGTTCCTTACCCTATAAATATCTAATATTTGGGTGATTTTAACTTGCCTCAAAACATACTCAGCTAACCGTGCAATAAAGTGTTTTCATTTAGCAGACCATAAAAGACCCAAATTAACAAATGCACTTACAGATTCCACTCTGCTGCGCTTGAGGTTTTGACAATTATTTACACTTCAGCACAGAGCGCAGGGATTAAATCTTCTGACCCGTCCAAAGTCACAGTTAGGCTGATCAATTCTCTTTTTTTGTGCCTACTGGAAGTTGTGCCAACAAACATTGGCAGGGACAGCAGTTTTGGCTGAACTAACACATGAATGAAGATTGTAAATAATCATCATCCTTTCTGCTGGTAGAGAAACCACTCGACTATAAATGTGTCCTGCTATTTCTTAGAGCGGGGATGCTGCTTTCATGCAGGTCAGGCCAAGTCTTGTTCCGAACACAGGAAGAGTGTGGGGGTGAAATCCCTCTGGACAGACTGGGAAAAAAATAAACATTTCCTCCTGCTCCCTTTCTTACAATCTTTGCTCTTTTTTTCTTAACCCATCCCCCAGACCTCACAGCACTTACCAAAAACCATCAGTCTTCTAGGCAATCCGCAGTCTATCACCTTCCCACAGCATGGGCCTATTAGACTTATCTTAGTCAGAGTTGCTCCTAATTTGGCATCCTCGGGGCAATGGCTATGGTGTGTTGAAAGTTATCAGAGTGAGGCCAGCTCTCTATTTGGCAGGCGGAGGGGCAGTGCCACTACTGTCTGTCCGCCAGGTTGATTAATAAGCATCCGCCGAGCGGCTGTGCTAACAGACTGGCCAGCCTGGATGCTTTCACAGCTCTGCTAGATGAATGACACACCAACAGAGACCCAAAAACACATACACACAGACACACAATGTTTTAACCCACACTCTCTTCTTTTTCCCATCCCTCACACACTTAACTACATACTTTAATACAGGTTTGACAATAACCCAGAAAAGGCAAACTGAGCTGTAAATAAACATAATCTTGAGGGAATTACACACAAACAAACACACCTACTCAGTCTCTCCCTCCCATCTGCCGAAATGTTGACACAAAGGCACACTAACTCGCCTCTTTCCTGTCATCTGTTTTAGCAGTGACATATTTGAGTGGCAGCTCATCAGAGATGCATAATCATATTAACGGGAAGGCACGCTTTCTCTTAAGCAGAGCAGGCAGTCGGGCATAACAGAACACTCCGTCATTCTGTTGCCATTAGTTACTGCCGACATGACCGAGGAAGGGGTCGAGCGAACAAGCGTGAGGAGCACGACATCTAACAACAGAAATAAAATTTAAAAAACGTCCAGAATGAGCAAAAACAAGCTGTTGAAAGGTCTAATTTGGTTTTGTTTGCTTTTTTTGTCCCCTGTAATGACATTGACTCAGTTCATCGGTTCATTGGTCACATTTGAGAGATGGAGCAGTGTAGGACTGATGCAACCTGGGAAACAAATGATGTCTTTTAGTGGTGCGCTCCAGCACAGGAAAAAGAAAGCACGGGAGAAATCTGCAAATTGGTAAATGACAGGCGACTACAGAGGGGTGGAGCATTAATTCCACAGATGACATCCTTACTGTTGCCTCTCATTTTCCTTTCAGGTTTTATTAATGCTATTATTCTATCCATTTACCCCAAGTAAAGTTAAATTGCTTCTAAGTGGAAAATGATAGGAAGAAAAAGAGTGATTTGTAAAGAACCATGGGGAGGTCACAAGAAGAGCTCTCAAAATGGAACTGAAAGAAAAAACACACTCACCTCCTATAATAGATATAAAGTCAGTGTGGAGGTTATACACCCTTTAAAGTGCTTGGAATTTGGTGGAAAATCCCACAATGTGGATGGTCGCAATAAATATATAACCTCCAATGAATAATTTCCCATCCTGGATTTGGATAAAACAGACAAAAGTGAGCCATCAAGGGTGCAGTCAGTTATGTCCTGCTGAGCAGCCCATGTTACATCAATAGGCCTGTTTTTACTGTGGATATAGATTTCTGTGAACTAATTTCCTCCAGCCTCTTCACAAGACCCATGGCTGTTGTTTTGGGATTGATCTGCACTTTTGGACCAAAGAATGTGACTTTCTAGTTCACAGAACATGTCCTTTTCCTGTCAGTATGATGGCGGGTTTGCACGTGGAACTGTTACAGATCAACATGACACCTTCAGGTATCTGAAATTTGTATCACTATTATATGGAGGTCCATACAAGTTCCCTTCTTTCTTTTCTTTTTTAGTTTTATTGCTTCAGAATTTTACACTGTGCAAAAAATATCCCATAATCTGAAGTGACTAAACATAAGCAAAATAAAGGTGCTTTCTAATGTTCTTCTTCTCTTTCTACTCAGTTACACCTACCAACAGTAGAGGGCTTCTCTCTCACCTCCCACTAATGGAGATCTCCGTGTATTTGTGTGTATGTGTGCCCATGTTTGTGAATCAGTGGTGGCATTACCATAAGCTACAGGTGTAAACAGTGGTGGGTCTCTGTCGAGGTGTTTGCTTGGAGACTAAAAAGGAGCAAAACACGAGGAGGTGGGCTCACACGCAGTGGGATGCAGAGGAACTCACTTATTCATAAAGACGGCGTGAGACAGTGGGAAGAAAAATAAACACACATGAATACAGACACAGCTGCAAAATCACGTCCCACCCGCGTCTACATGTGAGTGTGTGAGCTTGTGCTTTCATTTTAGGCCAGAAGCACCTTCATGAGATGAAGGCTACTTTATTATCAGGGCTTCACCGATCTGCTCTGTTCACCCACTGACCTTGTGCGAGCACTGAAGGGAATGTTTGACATTAACTTCCAAACATTCCTCGCTGCGACAGGAGAGCCACATCAACTCATCCTCAGTTGTTGTCAAGCACACTTGTTGCCTGGCAACCGGCCAAAGGTAGAAAGTTAAAGGCGATAATGATGGGGGAGACTAAAGCCTCATTCTTGCTACTTTCTGTCTCCGATTCGTTTCCATCTTTTTTTCTTGATGTGTCACCTTTAGAGATGTATTCTTTCAACATGTTCTCAGCCTTGTCTTATATATTAGATAACACAGTCAGAGGCCTGTTGTCCATTTCCTACCTTTTTTTTGACAAAAATCTAAAGTGGGCATTGAAAAACTGCAAAATAAAGGAAATTAAAGTGTTAATTAGGCATCTGTGAACCAACTTCAGACCTTTTCACAGGACTGAATTAACAGCTCAACCCACACAGAGAGAGATTATAAAAGTTGTTCAATTTAAAAATCTTTTCAAGATTTAAAACACTTTCCCGTGACTAACAAAAGTGTTCGAACTTTCAGTTAAAATTCAGTTTAAATACAATGACAAAGTGGAAAAAAAACTTTCACTGCTATAGGTTTGTGTCATTCTTATTATCCCTCCTCAGTCCTTTTTCATACTTCCTGTCATTTGCTCATCATCTTAGCTTTTCTCTCCTTTTTCAAAGACAAGCACAATCCTCTAACTTGTTTCATGCTCTACTTCCTCTGCTCTATACTTTCAAAGCCCAGATATTCTGTGACCGGTGTGCTTTGTAAGGGAAAAGCTGGGGCTGCTCCTCAAAATATCTGAATTTAAAAGATGAGATACACTAAATATATGTTTTCATGGATTGTTGAGCCATCTGTGCACTGCGCTGTATAGATGTAAAGATGCATCATGCTGTGTTGTATGCTGGGATGGGAGTGCTGTCTTGTGAGGAATTACCTCCTATTACCTCCATTTAAGATGAATACTGCCTAACTAGATTTTTGTTGCGTTTTTTCTTTGGCTAAAACATTAAATCTTGTGGGGAAAAGCTGAAGGAAAAAAAGATGGATTTTACCGAGAATGACTGAAATGCAATGAATGCGAGATCTACTAATTAACAACTCTGTAAATGTGTTGAACTCTGATCTCTTGCGAAATCCAACTCCTGTTTTATTAAAGTGGAAAAATTATTATAGTTCCAAATGCATTCAGCAATGTTTTTACTTCATCCAGTCATGGATCTAGTTGGATTTTATGAGCCAATATATTAATAATAAAGGTGTGTTTTATATTAAAATTGTGCAAAAATGTATATTTAACATTTATTTATGAGGATTAGAAAAGGGCAGCTACTTTCGGAGGCTGATTGAACAGTTGGAGCAAAGAAATATCCTAACGTTAGAAAATACACCCTAATAGCAAATGAGAATAAATTACGACGTATAAATAAAGCAATGTGTGACATCAGCTTTGTATTTTCTATATCCAAATGCTCTATGACAGGTGACTGATTCTTATCTGTGTGTTAAAGTCGTGTTGCATCTTCTGGGACTTCCCAGACAAACTTCACTTGATTTATTCCCCCCCTCCCAATAAAGAAAGGCATTTTAGTATATATAAATAGGTACAACAGGTTTAAAGTAACATTAAGAACCCTTGAAAACATGTAAGCCTAATATCATCACTATTCCACATCCATGTGTTTATCCCCATCTCTTTACATTCTCTCTGTCTCTTGTACTTTATCCATCTCTTTCTTTCTTTCATCTGCCTTTTCCCTCCCCATCCTACAGACTCTGGATGCCTGGCTGTGTTTGCGCTGAGGGCAGCACTTTGTCACGTCCCTCATACATATGCAACGTGCAGACCAGGTACAACAAGAGAGACGGAGCGAGGGAAAGAGGGAGAGAATGAAATCTGAAGTGAGGTAATGAGGAGATGGAAAGGTAATGAAGGAAACGAATGGAGAAATGGAAAAGAGCGGCACAGAAGGAGATGGCGACGTGGAGATGTGGAGGTGACGAGATTAAGGAGGAGAGAGTCAACATTTGAGTAGGACAATGCAATGACAGGGATGGAGAGAGAGCAGGAGGCAGACGAGGAGATGGAGCGGACAGGAATCAAAAGCATTAACCTACTGGCTCCGAGCTGCTGATATTGCTCGTGTGTGTGCGTGTGAGTGTGTGCATGTGGTCAGTGGCTGGACAGAGATGTAGTTGTATCCGGAGGCCGATTAAGCTACATCTGTTGTCAATCTAACCCCTCCTCCACCAACTAAGATGGATAGCTGGCAGTGCTGGCTAATCACGTGCTCTGCTGGCCAGGACACACACACACCTGAGGCCATCGGAGCTACGAAGCTGGAACAGGCATTATACACTACATCCCTGAGGACACAAGAAGCATTTAGTGCAATAATACACGAAACCTATAGTTTTTAGACCTCACGGGTGCTTCTAATATATATGTGTTGAGACAGTAATGCATTTCCTTCTACCTGCTAGGCTTCATGGAAGGATCGGACAAAAACCGTGTGGTGTTAAAGAGTCCAACTCCTACATCTGAACAAGTTCAAATACATTTATAACATAAATATCATCTCAGCTGCTGAGATCTGACTGCAGTCTCTTGGCCTTCATGCAAATCAGGGTCATCCCTCCTCCAGTCGAGAGAGAAGTGAGGATACATAAGACACTGTTTGATAACTACTACAATCAGTGCTCTCTGACCCTCACACATCATTGTGCATTTCCACAGCTTGGTACACATTGCACGCTAGTGAGTTATTCTTTAACCACAAAGCATACGGCTTGTGCCTGAAATGGTTCATTCGTAGGTCCGAGCTTTTCTTTCTTCATTCGTGTACATCACCATGAAACATATTTGCATAATGTTTCTCTAGTAGCTGACCAATCAGCTGGCCAAAAAGAGCAGAACAGGCTTCTCAAGAAGGGAGGTCTTCTAAAGTCAGAGGAACTAAAAAGGAAAAGTTGAGTACAACTAAATAATTTTAAGAAAATTGTGTGTTTTTCACCTTAAGTGTGTAACTTTGACTAGTAGTACTGTGTTTTCAGAACAGGTTTGCTTTAATATCATGCCGTTGCAGAAGCTCTGGACTTATTGTGTTTTGGGATTCTTTATGGCTTTTCTTTTTGTAAAATGTTTTATAAAACATACACAATAGGAAGGTTGTTTATGTTTGGGAGGGGCTGATCAAGCTTCCAAAAGCCGAAGGAATGGCTAGAATAAGAAGTCAAATTCTAACGGGAAGAAGAGGAGACAGCACAGATGTCGGGGAGGACAAGGAGGAGGAAGTTTTAACCATTTCTTCCCCTGCTCGTAAACTGTATACACATAATAAAACGAGTATATCTCTGCAGCCACAACCATTATCTATTTGAATACTTTGGAGGTCATAGTAAAGGAAAGTTAAGATGTCTTGCATCTTTGTTCTTTCTTTCGTAGTCGTATATACTGTACCCCATGTTCTAAATTTCTGTTGTTTGCTGACTGGCTCATTTTTTTGTTTATTTGCATTGTATGATATTGTGCCTCTAAATGGGGCTGTTAATAAGAAAATACAAGTTAAGATGTGTAAATATATCTATGTGTGTTACTGGGGAAGAATAAATGGCACAAATGGAAAAAAAAATCTGATTTGCCTATTTTTAACAAAAACAAAAAGCTATAAGAATCATTAGTAGCAGATATAAAGACTCACCAAGTCTATCATTTGCAAAGTTACAATTATTAAAATCTAATAATCTAGCTGATTACAGTGCTGTGAAACTAATAAATAAAGCTTGATGGTAATGTTTATCAATCAATTAAAAAAAAATATTGGTAAAACAGATAAAGTCATTATAATTTTAAAGGACGTAAGATTGATTTATCTAAAAAAAAAAGAATCAAAGTAAAAGTGTTGTAATGCGTTCATATGGAGTCAGTTTATGGAACAATCTGGTTAAAAAAAGAATCTAAAGAAGCCAATTATATTTATTCCTATTTTGTGTTTAATAAAATGATTAAGACCACTATGATAAGAAAAATGAATTAAAAAAAATATTACTTTATGTTGCTCTCTGGTGATGTGATTATGGTAAGTGACGTAAAAAATGAAGAATCTGCTTAGTGGCATGTTGGCCTGGAGCTGTTTTCAGTAAAATTGTATTATATGTTTGGTTAATTAAGGATTTGTATGAGAAGGGCAAATTCAGATTCCTCTTCTTTCTGCTCCTTTTAATCCCAGATTTATGTTTGAATTGATTGTTTTGTTTGTCAAAGATTTCAATGAATTTATAAATGAAGAAAAAAAGAATGTGTCGTGATTTTTCCTTCATCTATACGGAAGGTTAGCGCTCGACTGTCTTCTGGGACAACGTCCAGTAATGCAGAGATCTCATCTGGCGGTGAACCTGATTCCCCTAGAGTACCGTTATTTAGAAGAACTAGGAACCCATGCTGATAGTTAATATAAATTCATTACATGGCATTGTTCAATACAAACACAAACGTCTTGGTCGTGCCGATGGTGGAGAGGATTGTCCTCCTCTCCGCAAACTTCCAGACCCTGGCCATCCTGACCCGCCTCCTGACACAGTCACACGTTGGCCTGATGCCAGGTTCCACTCTGACACCATTGCTAACGTCACAATCGCACAAATGTCCCCTTGGATTAATACTTTAAACCTCTATCAAATATGTGGACATTATCTCTGCAAAGGTCAGCTCTGATAAAGAGAAGCAGAACACAATTAGAGAGGTTCTAGTACAGACATTTCAGGGGAGGTCTCCAAAATGGCCACTTTGGCAGTTTGGCACAGTTTAGTCACCATCTGTGCTCAAAGTTCCCCTAAATGGGGGACTTCAGGTTTTCAAAGGTTAATGTGAATGTGAGATCATAGACACATAAAACAGACAAGCTTGGAGAGCTGATGAGGACACAGCGTGTTTTACTGAGACAAGGCTGCAGGAACATGCGTGACATCTCTGTGCATCAGTGCATCTCTATCCAGCTCTCAGACTATATTAGCAGAGACTGCATGAGGTGTGGTAAGAGTCAAGGAAAGATGGTTGCACTTATTAAGAGATGATGCAATCCCAGAGATGTTACTGAGGAGCATATTTTCCAGAATGTTAAACTACTTCCTGCCAGTTTCTGTCCAAGTCGCCAGATAGAGTTCATCTGTGTTAAGTGCAGATGCTGCATGTGATGTCGTCGGCTTAGTTGTTCCAGGGTACAAAAATCCCAATGCACTGATGACAATCTCTGGAGGTTTCAGTCATACCTTTTCTAACTGTTAGATTTAAAGTTTTTAAGTTCTTAAACTTGTTAAGAATTTTGTTAAAGTTTTATTATTGCTAAGTTAGCCATATTTCTCTTTATTACTTTATTTAAAACATGATTTCAGAGAACAATAAACAAATGACGACAATAATATATATATATATATATGTGTGTGTGTGTGCGCGCGTGTGTGTGTACAAAAACCTAAATGAATTATAAGAAAGCCAGTTAGTTAGTTGAATACTTATCTAGTCCTACCCCTTTTACTAATCCATCTTGCTACTTACTAGTTTATTTTTCACCTATTCTTCTATATTCATAAAAGCAAACTATATATATATTTATACTCTTTTAAACTAGTCAACAGTATAGTTGATCTGTAATGTGGTCAGCTAATTTTTTCTCACTTCTATTATAACAAAATATCAGTGGTGTGATGGGATTTTCCTGTATATGAAACTTTCAGTAATATCTGCTCCCTGTGACTCCATGAGGGGAATAAAATTTCAGCCAAATATGTAACTACTCAAACTTAAACACTAATTCCTTCCTCCCACCACAGACAAATATTAGGCTTGTAACTGATTTATCTGTGCTGAAAGCTTTCAGAAGACGTCCCCCCACCCCCCTCCTTCCTCTTCCTCTCATCCCTTTAGATGAGAAATTCAAAGTCCCTCTATCCATCTCTTATTTCAGCATGTCAGAACTTGGAGTTATTAGTCTGCTAATTACCTCTCAGAAACCCTCATTTACCCCCAGAATCCAATCACTCTCTGATTATAATGAGAAAATTATGATAGACCGAATTAAAGATAGAATATGGGATTGATTGGTCCACAAAGAGGCCAGGGAGACAAAAGAGTGGGAGAAGAAGGGTGATAGAAACAGAAAATAAGAGACAGAAAGAAGAGGAATATAGTTGATGGGAAAAGGAGCAGCAAAGATGAAGAAGGCAATCAACATGTAGTTGCATCCCTGATCTATTACCAGATTTGGGTATTTATTTAATCCACATGGCAAAAAGAAACAATTTCTTTAAATCACCGCTAATTAAACATAGTTTATTCACTCAGATTCGTTATAACTGACCATAGCCACATTATTTCACACTTACACACAAAAGACAGACCCTGAAAGACTCACAACTACTCTTTATCTGATGTTCTCTTTATCAGGCTAATGTTTCAGCAGCTCAATAACATCCATAACCACACACAAACACGCGCACCTTTCACCTGCAGGTATAGATTTCCCATGAGAATCTGTTAACAGGAAATATTGGAAATGATGGCGTAAGTGAGTGCGTGTGCATGTATGTGAGACTGAAATGATAGCATGTTCCAACAGTGGGTGTACGTGTGTGTGTGTGTGTGTGTGTGTGTGTGTGTGTGTGTGTGTGGGGGTTAAGGTTTATAATAGCCGCTCTGAGGGAAATGAATCATGTTTTAATGAGAGCGAGCGAAAACAAAGTTGCATGGTAGAAATGAAAGGTGACGGTGCAACTGAGAACAAAAGGATGCTGATGTCACTATGACATCATGATGAGCTGTAAATACACGAGTTCACACACTTGAAACGCAATCCGCACATTAATCACACTCTGTCCATGATGCTGAAGTCACCATGCTAACAGCAGCTGATGCTTCCAGCTCCACACCTCACCTCCTCCCTCTAACAGTCTCTATCACTCGACTCCCACATCCCCATCTTAAGATAAGCCAATCTTGAGCACATCTTGACCGCGTTGGGGGAAAAAAACAAGAAAAACATGCCGCTGTGGAGGTGCTGCCAGAAGCAAGGCGGGGGAGGAGGAAGGAGGGGGACGGTACAGGGGGTGAGAGTGAGACAACGCTGTGATAACAATGGGGAGGTGTGAGTACAGTGCAGGTTATTTTCAGGGGATGGGTGGCAAGCAGTGGCGGAAAAGCTGGGTACTCCTCTCGACAAAAGGCTTTGTGCTCTTATTGTCTTCCTGGCAGGGCTACCAGGGTGTCTGTGGAAAGAGTGATAAGAGCAAAATAAAGCATGATTCCATTAAATATTATCCCTCTTCGACCGGAACTGAAGGTGTTGTGTTGGTCTGTGCACGTCCATTTGTGTGTGGGAGAGAGAAAGCATTAAGCCGTCTTAATATTGCTGGTTTCTTCGGGAAGTTTACGCCAATAGAGTGTACATCCACATTTCCATTAGCACGTAAGCAGGATTAGATGCTGTCTTGATGGTATGCTGGTGCTGATAAAATGACTTGACTGGCATGTTCCATAGGATTACAGTATGTACCAGCATCAGCCTCGGTCTGATAACCACTGCTGTCTGGCCACTGGACGACACTATTCGCAGTTTCGCCTACTTGTACTCAGAAGAGCTCCAATTACAAACACATTTCAGTGAGTGACAGATTTATGTATTTATTTCCTGCCTAGGAAATGATTTCCGGCGCAGGATGGCTTATAATCAGTGTGAACCGGCTGGTGAAAAGATCAGGTGGCTGTGCAGCACAAGGCTGTTGGATATACACACGCTGTGATGGCTGTCAGCAGCAGATAACCACGATGATTAAGGTGCTGATGATAGCCTCGCCATCTGTTTGTAATGTAACAACATCCGTTAATATGATGCTTTAATCCACAACAGGTCAGACTGAAACTTGCATTCATAGATGCTTTCACCTTGAACAGACAGCTCAAAGAAAGAAGAAGGTATTGGGGTGAAGAAAGAAAATGAAGGCCGATCACTACTCTATTATTCTTACTAATAACATATTCACAACAATTTGGCTACTTTTCTCTGTGCATATATGACTACGAATGTACTCCTGAAGCTTTATGGGTCTGCTACCAATCTACCTGTGGGTAGTCAAAGGCAGGATAACAATTTGCTTACAGCACTTAAAGCACTTCAGTGAGTGCTTTAAGTGAGTAAAAGAATCTAAATGAGAAATTATAACAGTAACAAACAGCAGGTAAATGTCATTAAGAGGAAGACATCATGCCATCTGGTATCTTGGAGGACGTCTATAGAATTACACACCTCTCAGCCTACAGCGTTAAGGACAATACTTGTTTTGATTGCTGCCATCACTGCCAGACACCACAGAACACTGAAGTGCTGCAGTTCCTGCTAATTCACGTGCAAGAACTTCATATGCATTTATATGTATTTTATACTATTAGACTAGATTTTTATCTATCTTTCTTGTTTATTGAATTGAATGTAGTGTTTTGATGTATGTATGAGGGGAGTGAATGATGTTTAGTTTTTAAAGAGAGATGGCAGTTTTCATCAAAAATGAGAGCAATGGCACTCTGGTTCTGATTCTCAGTCACAGCTGTTTAACAAAGAACCAGGTCAAGATAAGATTTAAATGACTAAAACCAAAAATGAATACAATCAATGGAGCAAACTGCGATGGAAATGATAAAAAGCTTCACCTTTACTGTGATGACAGTAAGATGCTAAAAGGACTGTTGAAGGGATTTTTTTTAATGACTAATTATCCCCATCATCAAATTGACATCAGATTAAGTCTGTGCTCATTATATAAAGGAAATATTACAAAATGAAAAAAATAAAGCAGAAAGGAGTAAGTTTTTGTTGCTGTTTTAGAACAATTCATTGTTCTTCTGTGCTGTGCACAGCTAGTTTTTCTTGCATTTTATGCATTTCATCCCTGGGAATTAAGAGAGAAAAACTCACCCCACCAATGAGAATAACATAAAAAGGTGTACATGGTCTTTTTTTTTTATAAAGGATGATAACTGTGTGGATAATGACTGATTAGTCTCTCACAGTGTCTGCTTGCTACTACATTTAAAGAACTGGAGTTACATCCAGTAAATAGTTTGTTTTCTTGCTTTGTGCTTAGTTTGACTGCTTTTGTTGAGTATAATTTTGGTCTGAGAAGGGTTTCTCCTGCAGCACTGGTGCAGATGATGAAACATATGGATCCATATGCATCCATCCAACATGGGCATGCTAACCATGAATATGCTACTTCGCATTGTGCTAATAACGCTATTTGTACCCCATAAGGGGAAACCGATAATAGCAATAGCTGCACAGCAAAACAACAATCATTTATTCACCTTTGCAGATGACATAAGAGCACACATACAGCCACACATGCTATACTTATCCCATGGTAAAATGAATTACCTTTTAGCTGTGGTAGGATGGAGCTGTAGCTGGATAACCAAAGTGACATGCAACAAAACAGAGCTCCACAATGTGCTAATTGCTTTCATCACCTCAATTTGTCTACTCATTCCAATCGCCAGATCTGTCAGTACAGGCCAGTGGGGAGTACAAGGGTTCTTAGGTGCCTAAATGACAACAACTGGAAAGAACATGGGCGGCCTCGGGAGAGCGAGAGAGACGGAGAGGCAGTGGGATACAAGACTGACGAACAAGGAAAGCGAAATAAGGAGAATGTCGGTTAATGAGAGGACCTGTCATGACAGGAGAAAAGCTGTGTGAGTTGCAGAGTCTAGAAGCAGAAACATAGCCATGTCTCATTAAGAGAGGCTTCATCAAGTTCACAAAGAACAAGAGCGCAGAACAAGATGTGCCAGAGCTGAAAACTGTCAACCTCACAGTCACATTGGATTAGATGACTATTCAGCAAAGGAGATGCTGAGAATACAGCTCATTCTTCAAACTGTCTTTTCTGACTGTAACTAAGAACCGCCATTTGCTCCTGAATAGTCGTCTACATAACCTAGCAGAGGTAGATTTTAGCATTTCACTTCGCAGAACATTTTTGACCCAACTTGTCTGAGCTCTCTGCCTTCCCATTGAGCAGATGTTGTCAATAAGTGCTAACTGTCCACAAATGGACACTCATCGAGTGTCATTTAATCCATAATCTAAACGCCCAGGTATGAACACTTAAATGCAAAGCCTGAAACATTTGTCGGCACAAACTCCTGCATCACTGTTATGAAACCAAAACCAGGGGAGGGGTGTAAAAAAATTCAATAAGTCCTGATTTGCTCATAAATACAACCCATATGGGCCCCCTTCAGGTAGCAGGGATGGAAAAATGGCTCATATGTGCATTAGTTTTCTCTTTGGAGCCAATGCCATTCTCAAATGTTGCTTAGGGAGGAGGGGGAGAGGGTTGCACAATTACACTTTGGAAAAACAATTTACTTGAACTGTTTAGTCAATTCCTGGTTGGATTTAAGTAATAACATTACTTTGTTTGGGTTAGAAAACAATCACGGTCGAGACTAAAATCCTTTTGTTTATACGACGCCATTTTCACCTTATTGGAAGCCATTTTGCTGGTTGCCTCAGAAACAACACAACCCCACTTTGGGATGATATTTGTTCCCTTCCTGGTTGACAAATTACATTCTGGTGGGTTTCGGAAGGAGGATGGTGTCCTAAATTATCACTTGTGTAAGTACAGTATGCAAGGCTTTTCTTAAATATATTCAACTATTAAATATCTTTGTCACTGCTGCTTTCTTACATTTCTTCCAACATCCAGATAAAAAGCATTAGGAAGAAAAGGCTTTCCTTTTGGCTCCTAAGAAAAAGTTTTCTTGAGGTCCAAGAAAGATGTATTTTATACAAGATTTTGATAAGATTTTGCTCAGTGGGTTGATATGTCAGACGGCGTGCTGTCTGACATTGGAAAAACTGAAAAGGGAAAAGTAGTTTAAGAGCTTTGCTTCAATTCTGCTGATTACACCTCTTTCCTCTATTATTTCTAGGAGAACAGGTCTTGAATGCTATTTTGCCAGTGAATGAGTGAGCCAGTCACCTGGAAAAAGACCGAAGTGAAGAAAGTGGGAGGGAAGTGTATGTCTTATGCCAGTCATTGCGCTAGGCGATGAAGAGATTTTTTATTAATTCATCACTGTGTTCTGAAATGAAGCGGTGGGTGAGGCTGATGGGGCAAACAAACTCCACTCTCTGAGCAATATCATTATCATTACTAATAATGTGGGATAATTATAGAGCTATAGCACACCCTCTCCTCTCTGTGTCCCTCCAGCACCTTCTTTCTTCCTTCCACTTCTCTGCTTCCCACCCATACAGGCGGCAACCTGAATTGATAAATGTGAAATTAAAAATCGGTGCCTCTGTAGGCGACGTCAACAGTTTGCCAGGGCTCTGCCGCCTGGCTGGATCGACAGTGGCAGCGGCTTCGCCCTGATCATCCGGGGCCTGATTCATAATTAATGGAGGTTATAATTGCATAGCAAGAGTGTGAGCGACAGACAGCGAGTGAAAGAGTAGGAGGGAGAGATAGGAGTAATAATGAAGATTGAAAAACACACACACATTCACACACATGCATGTGCGCGTCTGACATTTCACACAGCTTTCATTTAGCCGTCCCTCTATTTCTTATGTCATTAACATTTACACACACATGCACACAAACATGCGCGCGCCCCATCCACTGAATGGCTAATGAAATCACTGTCCTCTGCTCGTCTGTTTGAAGGTCCCTGAAACAATAAATGAGGAGGTCAGTTTCTGAAAGCAGAGTTTAAAGTTTGTTGTCAGAACTAAGCTTAATAGAAAATCCCCAACTTAGTTCATTCCCTCAAATTAAAGACATCCATCTGAGTGATGGGAAGTCTGCCTTCTTTAAAAAAATAACCTCAAGTATATATCAATATGATACTATAGAAAGAAAAAAACATGTATAAATCATTTACCTGCTGTGAACAAAAATGTAAAAATCACATGAACTCGACTTTACAGAAGCAAGAAGAGAACCCCTGATTCAAAAAATGTAATACTAAAAGGCCTTATTTAGTTTATTACAAGCCCTGTTACCATGGTAATAGCCATTCTTCCTTGGGTCTAGAAGCAGGAAAGGTCATGATATTAATAATTTTAATTCATCTGAACATGAAAATGGGACCCCGTTCCTCTGTGGACTGGACACATTTTGTGAACATCGCTGGCCAACCTACAAGACAACGCCCACATTATCATGCAGATAAAGTTTGTTCTTAGCACCTCAAAATGATGTAATGGGAGTTTTTTTTTTGGAGGGAGGGGGGATTAAAATGTTCCACTTAAAATGCATATAGGGACAGCCTTTTTCAGGAAGAACTTTGATTGGAGCATTTTAAAACCTTTGTGTGGGTTGACTTTAAAAAAAAAACAACTAATTATACTGTAAATAAACAAAAAATACAAAAAAACAACAACAAAAATTGCCAAAAATTGCAAAAAACATTGAGTGAAACATGTTGAGACAAAAAAGAGGATGACTGGTTAATCATCATCGCCACAGAGGGTGTTAAAAATATGAAGGCTCTAAACTGAAACCTTAAGTATTCTCTAAGAGCCAATAAACACATCTATTATAAAATTCTGTTTCCTTTTCGAGGCCAACACACTTCATTCAGACTCTCAGTGACTCAGTCCATTATCTGTATCAGTATTTACTAAATGCCGTCAGGGAGAAACAACAACAAAGTAACCTTCGGTTTCCTTGACTCCATCAGCTTCACTCTCACTGACAGTGAAGGGGGGGGGGGGGGGTACTGTGAGCTATTGAAGCTGGAGAGATGTAGGACTTCACTGAGGGTATGAATTAGAGATATTCATTATTCATTAGCAACCTTGAGAGGAGGTAATGAAGGCGATGCAGGGAATAAAAACGACATGAGAGCAAAGAGTGGAGGAGGACACTTATTTCTGTCATGTTACAATCAACTGAACACAACTTCACAGCTTTGTTGTGTGTGGAATTTACAAGCTAAACATAAAAACACAAGTAGCGATGCATTTTCCTCACGGGATCTTTTTGTGTCCTTCATCCAAGACTAGGTAATCAGCAGGTACATATTTGGGTCAATCTTTCCCCTTCCTTGCATCAGCTCTTACTATGGATGACTGAATTTTGATCCAGATGCACCTGGCAGCATCCCTCTGATTCTCTCACTGAATAGGCACGGAAAAATTCTTAGCTGTTTATTTTATTTTATTTTTTACATTTTAAAGCCCTTAAGCTATATTTCTACTTGAGAGGTTAATGCACTGCATGCACTACACAAAAAGAGCTCAGGGCAGGCACGTGGTTGCATGCAAATTTATAAGAACAGGCCCCCAATCTGCCCGCTTAGCCTTTACGTTTCCATCGTGGTTTAGGATGCAGTGTATTCACAAGGTGATGTATGGATTTGGCATCAGCTGCGACCATGATTCAAATTTCCAGGGATGGAACTGTGGCAGTCCTGTTTTGTTTCTTTATGGTGATGTCTCTGAGGCCTGCACCCTGGTAATCTTCATCTTGCTTCTGATAGGTTGCTGATTCCCCCCCCAAAAAAATAGCACCTACTCTGAGTTTCATCATCAAACCCCAACAGAGAGATGTACTTTACCTATGTAAGTTCCTTCTTACCCAAAACAAGCTCTGAAAGTGGTCCTCCTGGGGCACTGACTGCAGTTATGCCCATTAAATCCATATATTGTTTGTTGATTAACAAATAATCAGATCCTAAAGCAAAGCACTTACAAAACTACATTTTGCTTATATCAAGCACAACTGTTAGTTTTCAGGGCTTTAAAAAAGAATATCTGTTTAAATAATTGAAAATTGCATGGTAAAGGTTGATAGAGTCAGACGAGATTGTCATCACTTACCTTTGGCACTGCTGTGATTGGCAGGGAGATGGGAGGTTTTCCTGACAGTTCAAGGTTTAGGCAGATTTAATGGAGGTTAATTCAAAAGCATTAGTTAATATTTTATTGTTTGGAAACTTGTATAAATCCTCTCTCGCTGTAATGGGGACCCGATGGGAGTGAATGACAAATTATGGAGATATGTGGTTTGCCCCTGATAGTGATATTTTCATTTAAAATTAAAGTGTTTTCTCACTGGCATGTAGAAAAGAGGAGAGGAGTACAGAAGAAAGAAGCAAATATAATTTTTATATTCACATGGCTGTCGTTGAGGCCTAAAATATTTCACCAAAGCTACCTTTGAATGGAGACTTGACTCAGCTGCAATTATCTGAAGTTCTAGTCATATTTGAGCCTTCTTTTATCCTTCCACTTCATGCTTTGAATTCTATTAGGCCTAAGTAATGACTTACATACACAAATGTTGAATGATTGATGGTGTGACAGATTGGTTAGAACATGCTTTTGGGGAAGGAATGTTGGAAGATTCATTTACTCTCAGCTGAATGAGCTGAACATCAAATCCCTGTGCCGTCTCTGCTCCTTCACCTGAGTGACCAGCAGAGAGTCAGAGAGCTGGTGGAGGATATGGCAATCCTTTGTGTGATTATCTCTCTGTTCTCTATCCCTCTTTCTTTCTCTTCCCCATGGATCGCCCTCTCCCTTGGGGGATACCTGAGGCAATCAGTAACTGTTGATTGGTGTCTCTTTCACTTGCTTGATCTGTCTTTTCGATTCTTGTCAACTAAGATCCTTTGCGTACACTTTCCTGCTCTTCAGCTCTCATTGCCATCCCTCATCAATGCACATTCCTTCTGCAATCACTCACTGATAACTCACTGCAATGATTTCCTCTGCCCTGGAAATCTTTAACACATTTGTGTGGACTCTGGTTGTGTTTCAAACCTCAAGGACCACTGAAAACTGACTCATGCTACTAAGTACAGAGCCTCTTAGGAGTACTGCTAAACTTCAACAGCCATAGTCATATATTTGGCTCCACTAAATAAATCAAGAATAGCCAACTTGTATTGACATAAGGCCTTATTTAGTGACTGACTGCTCAATATTTGTAGCCACAACTCATTTTTCAAAACTATGAACGATGTGACATTTCATCATTAGTCGAACAACCTCAGGAATATAGTTAAACTATACCAAAGATATAGTTCATTTAAAAAAAAAAAAATCAATACAGTGTTTGCTTATGAGCCAGAACATTTAAAACATATTCATTATGAAGCGAGCCATCTTTATCTAATGGACTAATAGGTGAGACATATTATATTGCATAGGATGAGTTGTATTTACATTTTATTTCAGTTTAAAGTAAAATCCCCCGCAAAAAAACAAGCACTGCACACACAAAAACAATCAAAATCCTTTGAAGAAGGTTGTAATGAAGTGTAGTCACAAGGGCACTCAGTGTGGCAGCCACTACATCAATACATGAAGACTGAAGATGTGACCCAGAAACAATGGAGAAAAGATACAATCTACCTCTCGTGGGCCAACTTCAAATTTCTTTCGGTTCTTATTGATCTGGTGAGTGTGTCAGTCTCTGCTCAAGTGCTGACTATTATAGGCCGATTTCACTGGCTCTTAATAAAACCATAATACTTGCTGGGCAAATTATTCAATGTGTACTTTGCAATGAATTTTTCTGACAATTTGGGAGAATTTTTTAAACACTTCGACAAAACCAGACCTTTTAATCACATAAAAACATTAAATGTAGCTTAGAAGGGCAGGTTTCTTTTGTTCCTCATTCAACCATTGAAGGACATGAAAAGAAATCTTTCACTCGTTGTAAAGTAAAACAAGTTTACTTTGACATATGCATAGATGTGATGACCTAATTACAAATAGATAAGAAATTTGAATAAAAAAATGGATGTGATTTATATAACACTTCTCAAGGTACTCCAATCACTTTACATTGAACCCGTTATCTATTTACTCCACATTCACACACTATGACACATACTACGAGTATAGATGCAGCTGCCCTGGGGCACACCATAGGAACCATGGCTGCCAATTGGTGTCAATGGCTTCTCCAACCACCACCAGACATTCATATGCATTCATACATCAGTGTTGCTGGCACTATATATGGATATGAATGTAGTCACAGCATTACATGGAATTGTTACAAAAAATGATTATCAGCTTAAGCGGGCAAACAAATCTTTACATGGAGGCTGGAAAGTCTTGGTGATAGAGATTCTTACTTTATTTCAAGCTTGGTTGGGCTTAAGCATTAAAACCAAGAAGTTAAGTTTAGGCATCAACAACTAAGTGGTTAGGATTATATATTATAAAACTATGTGCTTGGTATAAAATAAACATTAAAACCATTAAAGCTTGTCATTGAACACAACTTTTCATAAAAAGTTTCATTAAAAAAACCTTCAACCATCTTGGGTAAAAAACAATAAGAAAAAATCTCAATTATTGAAAGAGGGTTTTTGATATATACTGTATGTGTGTAATAGATGTGAATAATAGATGCATGGGCTGTTGTCCTCTGAGTGCCCGGTTCTCCTGCACCCAGCTGCACTGTCAATCACTGTAATGGAAAGGGAAAGCTGGGGCTAAATGGCTACTAATGGGATATGACTGGGGAAACCTTAGCACTGACCTCGCTAACCACTAGTGCAAACCAATGAAGACACAAAACCTTGCACTGCCCTGACTCAAGCTAACTGGTAAGTCAACCAAATGAAAAGGTAAACCTGGTAACGCTAACCCTAAGCACTGAGGATAACAAAATTACACTTCCAGATCTTCACAACCACAAATTCTAATCACAAAAAAATGTGACATCCACTGAATTGGCTCTGGAAACTAATGAGAAAGGAGAGATAACAGTGAAATTACCTTTAATATTGGCTGCTGACACCAATTAGCAGGACAATCCTAATGTAACATATTACTGACTCCACTCATCAGAAAAGGAGGCTCCTTTTCCTTTGCTTACAACAAGACCTTGCTGGCTGGGGTGCAGAAGTATAGCATCTTTATTCTTATTACCTTGAAGCAGATTTTTTTTCTTTTTTAAAAAGAGGAGGATTAAACTTGACATATAACAGAAATAAATTGTTTTTTTTTTATGTTAACTCTCTTGGCTGAATTAGTTCCTATTGCAAATTCAGTGCAAATTTAGCCAAACCTGACCATTTCCTTCAGTCATAATTCAGTTAACTGGTAGAAATGAGTGTAACTGTGATCTGAGAAAGCCAATAACAATATTAGCCATACATTTAAATCTCCTCTTCTTAATCTATTTGCTATTATACAGAAGAACAAAAAAGGATGCCACAGAAATGGAAATCTTCCCTGACAACACAAAAAACATAAATAATGCAATAAAGGCATGATATGAAAAAAATGTATGTAGGCTACAGTTACAGTATTATGTCCTCCACCATTGTTCACATAAAAAAAAGACTCAACAGAGACAGTATTTCAAGGTTATATTACAGAGTGAATTAAATTAATTCCAACAGTGACTCTGAAAGTATCCCCTTTATTGGATGTAATTATATGTGGGCTGATGCAGATTGAGGTTAATTCCATAAATGTTTTGCCTTACCTAACATCAACTGCCAACTGCTTAGAACTACTAGGCAGCATTAGTACAAATGAACATGCACAGGTAAATGAATTGAGAATACATTTCACATGGGAATGAATTTAATCTGAGAAAGAGTTTCAAGTTTGGAAGAGCTGGATATAGAAACAGACAGATGATAGATAAGGGAGAAAAAGACAAGAGCAGAGCCAAAGATTAATGAATAGACAGGCTGCTTGTAACGCAAGAAAATGAAGATGAATGATTCCTGGCTTCAGAATGAATGAATCTTTTCATTAGGAAAAAGTACCAAAAAAAAGAGGAGAAACGGGGAGGAAAAAAAGGACAAAGCTAGAGAAAGATGAAGGACAAAGGAAGGGTGGTGGCGATGGGGTGCGTGGTGTAGCACAAGAGGAAAAAGAAAGAGACAGATGAACTGTTAGAGATAGAGACAGAGGGACAGTTTTAGGGGTTTGAGACATATGCATGGCAATGAGGAAAGACAGGAAGAGCCTGTGATGGATGGGAGGGCCAACGCAAGGTTACAAGAGAGGAAGAGAAGTTGACAACGTCTGGACTGAAGCACGAGATAGAGATAGAAGAATATGATGGTTAAGAGGGCAGAGGTGCAGCTGCAGTGAGACTGAGTTTGGATATGGAAGGAGTTTGAGTTTAGAAAAGCTGCCTCTTCGACAGACAGAAAAGAAGGAGGGTTGAAAGGGGAGGAACAGACGAGGAGAGGAAGGTGTATTCGCTTAGACAAGCTGTCACAATGGGAGCTGACTGTTCAGCTTGACTGTCTGAACCGGCCTGACCCACACAGCCCAGGACGCAGGGGGCAAAGGAATGCAAAGAGGGCACGGAATGGGGCAGGGATGAGGAAATGAAGATGGGGAGGACGTCGAGGTGGAGATGGAGGAGTGGGTTAGGCACGCTGTGAAAGGTAAGAGGCGGCTTGAAGGGGAGCTATAGTCTGGCCTGCCTGGTGTAGGATACCACAGAGACAGAAGTTTAGAGGGGTAGATGGATGAAGTTGGATGGGCTTGTCTGGACTGATGAGCTACTTTCTAGCAGGCAGAAAGATTGAGGGATGCAATGGAGGGGAGAAAAGAAGGACTGGATTGCCAACAAAGAGATTTTCATGGCCTGACTTATGCCAGATTCACACATCAGAGTGAGTTACACCAAATAAAACACTTATTCGGTTGTGGAAGAAGAAAAGCATTGCAAGGTGTTTGCAAACAAGTTGCAAATAGAAAAATGTAAATGGAGTCATTGCTCATGCATTGCTCAGAGCCAGGCTAGTACAAGCTTTATGAGGGCCATGGTAATATTGAAAAGAATTTATTAAATCAATTATTAAAAGAACTGTGACAAAGATGTACACCAAATACGACATTTCACTGTCAAAAAATAATTCTGTAATGACATTTCTTAATTTGAATGGACATTTATTCAGTACACACTGCATGTTCAGTCCCACAGAATAAAATAATTTATAAACAGGAGCTCTGGATAGTAGAAGAAGCTGATATTTGAAAGGCTGGGAATTGGGATCTTAAATGGAAAAAATAAATCCCAGTTAGCTAGGAAAACAGATTAGAGTTGACTTAATGTAGTCATGTGAACTAGTATCGAGAACAACTGCTTATTTGTAGATATTAACATTTTATGTTAGTTTCAGAGGAAACTCTGCACTACAGACACTGCTGGGCCCAAATTGGCTAATGAGTCTAAAATAAAAATACATGAATGCTGATATTCCAACTCTTAGCTGAACCGTCAATCAGCAGCTGAGTAACAGATCTGTCAGAAATCATTTGCTGAATCTTTTTAGCAACCTTAGACAGGCATGTAGCGGAAAGGATAGCATGACAGTTAAAACTCCAGTGTGTAACATTTAGTGTCATCGGTTGACAGAATCCAAATTCAACACATTAGTTTCTATACTTTTTATTTATGCATTATACACAGCAACAGTCCAGATTCCCTTTAGGATAAATAATGTATTATTCAATTAATTTTATGTTTGAACAACAGTGTGAATGATTAGAAAATTGTCCATGTGCTGCTTTAGAACAATATTTTTGTATCACTAGAAGTCACAAAACCTTCCAAAAGAACCTTTAAGTCTTCACCCTTCAAGTGAGAGATATAGAGATGTGCTATAAAGTGAAAGAGCTGATTTTCTTTAAGTGAATTAAATTTTGAATAAGAAAAAAAATGTTAAATGTAAACTATAATATTTTCTTTTCTCCACTCACTATTAGCCACATTTCTCTTCTTGCAAACAACTGATGTGCCATATCATACATTTTCTACAAATTCAAGAAATTATCTAAAATGATGCAATAATCTCTGGCATGTTAGCATATCATTTGGGCTCTACTCATAATCTTAATTGTCAATATTTGACACTATGAGCTGCAATAGACTGTTATACTGTCATGGTAAATTGTGCACAACTAAACTGTGCCTTTTAACCTTTGTTATGTTTTGATATCAGTACATCGTGGCTCTCATCCATCCATTCACACAGCTATTATTCAAAGAGCTCACCTGCTATCAGTGTCATTCACAAAGCTTCTGGAGCCTTGAATCCTCCCACCAACCCAGGAATCAATGAACTCTTTCATCTGCAACACAGCCTTCCTCTAAACATGTACTCTATTAACACTATTGTTGTCTTTAAAATCTTTAACTTGGGGGAAAAAACTTCTGTCATTTTCTTATCCAATAAAGAAAATTCGGTCCTTCAAATTCCATTTGTAATAAGTAAACTTTTTAGACTTTTAACTCTTTACCAATGAAGGATTTCAGTTTTACATCAACAAAGAGAAAAAGAACTTTTCAAAGAGGTTGATAACAATAGTAACAACTCCCTTTTTGATTAGGACTAATGACTAAAGTAGTAATTAGATACAAGATAAAAATGTCAAAATCAATTTCCAGTCTCTGCAGACAAAACATTTGTCTGGGAAATTAATTATATTTATTGCACATTATGAGAATGATTAAGCGAAGAATGGAAAGAGACAAGTGATTCAGGATTAGCAAAGATGGAAGTGGGTGGAGGAAGGGAGAAGAAGAAGAGGCTGGTAAGAGGACAATAAGTTGGGATGGGAAAGACTAAATCTTTAAATTTATGGAATTCCCAGCAGAGATATCTGCAGAGCAGAGGGAAAATACTGAATCACATCTCCTCTATTCTGCCTCTTCTACATACACTTCATCTTAGCCAGGAAATAAGCCACTAGAAAAAAATTGTGCCAGTTTCTGAATAGGCATTTTTGACTCTTGAATACTGGAAAGGTGGAACATAATCATTGTCTTTGGGCCCCTACCACACAGTTGTTTCCATCTTCCCTGGGAGATGTAAAGCAAAGCTGAGCAGGATGGCTGAGAGCTCACAGCTAGAAAATTGGTTTGGGAGTCGAGATGTTCTTTCAGAATGCATGTGAATTTACACACATACACATACACAGTGGGCCTGCACAGTATATGAATAATATTGGGGGAACAGAGGCTCCTTGGAGTATTTCACTTCAGTTATATTCATGTCATGCATTATCCATGGTATGGCTAATGCATTTCTGAACACCGTCTACTACACTCATAGTTTAAAGAAGCAAAATCCGCTGAACATGACACCTGAACGGTTCCTGTCATGTTCTTCCTGAAGGTATCACATATATGTGGTGCCCACCGTTTACGTAAAAAGATTAAGCAATTTTGAAATTAAGGCAGGCAGTAAAATGTTTTGTCACCATTGGACTGTCAATAACACATTTGTAGAGCTCTAAATGTGGCAGTAATTTGAGGATCTGCTGACATCAACAAACCTGCATGCCAGCTAAAAAGGAGAGGGAGAGAGGGAGGGAGTAAAATAAAATAAACAAACCTCCTCATCTTATTCCCATATCAGGCCGCACTCAATTTACCACACTCACATTGAGACAGGGAGGGTAAAAGCACTGCCAAGTTGTCAGATCAGTTGCCAATTCCAATTTACTTTTTCCAGCTCTCACATAAGCTCAAAGCAGACTTAGAGCCAGCTCATTTCTGCAAAGTCACACAGGCTTCTAATGTTTACATGTGTTCGGAAACTCCTTCCTTTGGATCATATTCTGTTTTTCTGAAAGATACAAACAGTCTCAACACTTTGTTCATACACAATGATCTTTGGGTTGGGATTTCCGTGCATGTGCCGAGGAAGGGATATTTTATTAATTTAGTTTCTTTAATCAGTAGAAATTAAAGTTTTTATTCTTTGCTGGTTCTATAGTCTTTTTTCTTTCTATTCAGACAAATTAATGAGTGCTTTTTTCTTTCTAATTAAAATGCGAAGAGGCAGGAAAATATTCAGGGTTGCGATGGGGGTCAGATGAAGTGGAGTAGACGACACTGTTTGGAGGAATAAGAAGAACGGACGCTTTGCAAGCAAGCAGTGCCAATAAAAAGTATGTACTCTAAAGACATATTCTAAAGCAAATCCCCATTGACTCACATGTTAATGCCACCTCGTCGCCCATTTTTGTATTTCCTAGGAGTGACGAGACTCGTGATAATACCAAAATGTCGAAGGTTGGAACAGCCCAATGAGCCTCTTTTCAGCTCTTCAGGAACCTACGGGTCACGTGGTCTTACCCTGTGTTCACACCGGGCGCTTCTATCCGTGTATGCGCCTAAATTTAAACGCCCAGCTACTGGATGTTTACTTGCTTGATTAGGGCGAATTATTCGCGAGAATAAAACACTGTAATTCAAGTTGAACTTTCTGGAGTGGGAGGGGTTGTTTATTCTAGCATCAATCACTAGGGGCGGCTGTAGCTCAGGTGGATAGAGCCATCGTCTACTAATCAGGAGGTCGGCGGTTCGATTCCCCTGACTACATGTCGAAGTGTCCTTGGGCAAGACACTGAACC
>JAOXYM010000005.1:4393255-4415905 GCA_028567055.1 Leptatherina wallacei | reverse complement strand
GGCAAGACACTGAACCCTACACTGCCTCCCGATGTGCCTATCGGGTGTATGAATGATTACACTTAGCACCAAGTATGTATAAATATAGGTGCTGTATGAATGTGTTGTGTGAATGGGTGAATCAAAGCGCTTTGAGTGGTCACTTGACTAGAAAAGCGCTATACAAGTACATCCATTTACAGTCCATTTACTCCCGTTAACAACAACCATGGCAAGTACAAGTACAGTCCATTTACTCCCGTTAACAACAACCATGGCAAGTACAAGTACAGTCCATTTACTCCTGTTAACAACAACCATGGCAGCCTGGTTATTTTGAGTTATTTGTGAGAGTTGCAGCCTTTTATCTGCTATAGAAGTCAGAAAACCGAAGACGCTGGCGTGTTTGGGTGCACCTGATACTCTAGAGGCGCTGAGAGCCCGGTGAATTTCATCACCTAATCCAGGATTTACGTCTGCGTAACGGCGGCTTTCAGGGAAATTCAGACTCATCTAATCCCAGTTTGATGATCTGTTGGGGAGGAATGGCCCGCATATCCCTCCAGGATACAAACTACAAGCGATCTATTTCAGCAGCAGAGCCACTGTCCATCTGCCTTCGGTAAGTAGGCTACTAGCTCTGAGTCCGAACTGTGCCAACAAATTTCAAGAGAGAAGTTAGCTAAAGAATGATACCTGTCAATAAGCTAGCTAATGTAGCTCCATTTAATGAGTCCAAATCTGCCAGCCTCCTCACCTCCAACTCTCAAGATCTGACAAGCCGAACAGGTGGAAAACGCTTGATTCTGGCGAATAGGACGCCTCATTCGCGCAAATAAGACGCTCGATTGGGGCTTTTCGCGCCGCAAATTCGCCACAGACACGCTGCCCCAAGCAAACGGGCGTCAATTTGCGTCTGTACATTGACTTAACGTCATTTAAACGCACAGGGTTAAGGTTCATCCATTTCTTCAACAGTCACTACTTGTTGCACTAAAAAGTGAGAAATTCATCAGTTAAAGGGTTAAAGAAAATCTGATATGGAACTTGATTTCAGGTTCAATAGGCAACCATAGAAAAATACTGGGTGTTTACTTAAATGGGAGAAAAACCTAAACAAAATGAGCCAAAACCTTGAAGCACTCTGGGCATTTTGTAACTCTTTTTAGGGAAAAACAGAACAATATGGACTCTGGTCTTATCCCTCTCTTTGTTTAAAGGCCTTTTACTCCAAGATTGTGCTTCATCTGGAAGTCATCTTGCTGCATACCGAAGGGCACACACATTCATGCACATGCATGTCTTGTGGACCGACTGACACAACACAAGAAATAAGTTTGGATTACAACCCTCTAAGGGGGAGGAACTTGGAGAACTTTCCTTCAGGACATTATCAAACTGCTATATCTTCAGATATCAAGTGCTTGTTTATTGAATCTTTAACATCATAAGATGTCATGTCAGAGATTTAGTTCTGGCATTACACAGCACTGGGGTCTTTCAAAATGGAAAAAGAAACCCACGCACACAAGAGAGAAGGAGAAAAACGGATATCTCCACACTTCTGGTTGCTGAGACTAAATATATGACAGATTAGTGCTTAAATCAGTGGATTCCCTCAGAGAGGAAATCTGCTGCTGTTTCTGAGCTGGATGGCGAGGGAGTCAGTGGATCATACATCACGCCGTCTTCTTGTGGGTTAGACCCCAGGGTGCCGTAGCACTTATACTTCAGACAGCGATATATATGGATGGTCTCATAGCTGCAGGGTAGAATACATTACAGGCAACATTCTGCTGTGCCTCAGCGGACAGCTGTGTATCACCAGGCATGCGAGAGTGGGGACACACTCGCTCAAACATAGTTGAGAGTTTTTCCACACGCATTAGCTCCATTTAAGTCACAGACACAGGTCGTCTTTGGCTTATTGGCTTTGTTTCTGTTATGCATGTTTACAGAGCCCTACCCCGTTTGCAACTGTAGCTAAACCTCTTAAGCTAACAATTCCAGCTTGGTGTATGATAACTACGGCAGATTTGGCAGTAGTTTTGAAATAAAGGGCCTTCTGTTTTACACTGAAATGAAGCAAAGCAGACTTATTTCAGGCCACCGAAATACTGTGTGCAGTGGTGGAAAATAACTGTTCCCAGTAGATTTTATGGCTGAAGGTAATACTAGCACATTTACTCAAGTCTTTTATTGATTTAACTTAAAACAACAACTGGAACAGGGTTTTAACTGCATGCAAATGATGGCTACACGGTAATAAGCATGCACAGTGTTATAATTCTACAGCAACATAAATGATAAACAAAAACAAAAAGATAATGCTGACTACAGACTCTATTTCACATCAAGGCTGAAGCTATAAGGATTAAATGAGTTGAGCAAATGCTGTTTTTAGTTTTTAGCTCTCACATGTATACTGCTGCTCCTATACAGTGAAAATGTGGTTGGCAGCTCAGGAAAGAAGAAATGCTTCCAATTATTTGGAAGATTTGATCCGCAGCTCCTCTGGTCTGCATGTTTAAGTGCCCTAGGGTAAGATGGCGATGCCCCCGATATGTCATGAGTGTATGAAACTGTGGTTGACTGAGTGAATATGGTTCGTAGAGCAAAAAGCTGTGATTGGTTGTGAACACTAAAAAAAAAATATATATAAAAGTTGACAATTTAAAAAAAAACATTATACAGTTAAATTAGCTCATTTTTCAACCATGAATTCACCAATCTTTTCATTGAAACTGTGTTGTCAGGGTGGGGAGAGCCATTTGACTCCACTCTCCCACTCTTTTCTTCTTTTGCTTTCTTTGAAATGTGTTTTACAGCTCAGAACTATCATACAAAATGGAAATTAGGATTTTATTAAAAATCTGCATACCTAGCCTGAGAGCTTTCATTACCACATCAAACTGTTATATTTGCCAATTAATCTGCAGCTCAGATAGTTAGTTGGTAATAATGCCTCTTACAGATACAATATCATTGCAAGTCAGGCAGAAATAGCTTGGGTTGGAAAAACATATCAGACAGGGACAGTGTTTTATTGGTGTTATTAGATAAATATCTGTCAATGAATTGACATCAAATCCAATTTAATCAATTTAATCAAATCAGGCTGCTGTGAATCAGGAATTAGTGGTAAATGGACTGTACTTGCATAGCAATTTGCTACTCACATGACCACTCAAAGCGCTTTGACACTACATGTCACACACATACACTCATACAGCACTTCTATTGGAAGACACAAAGTGCTTTAACCTATTACACACATTCATACCCAGATAGACACATAGGGAAGCAACATAGGGTTCGAAGTGCCCAAGGACATTTCAACATGTAGTCAGCGGAAAGCTGGAATTGACCACCGACCTTCTGATTAGCAGACGACTGCTCTTCCTCCTGGGCTACAGCCGCCCCGGTGGTGATACCCGGCCCTACTGTGCATCAGCCTTATCCATGCACACAACTTAAGCTTGTATAGTCATCGAAGGATTAACTGGGTCATCTCATCTGTTTCTAAGCCATGACTAGACCAATGCTGCTCATGAGATTGTCTTTTCAAGTGGTGAGATTGCCCTTGCAAGTTTTCCCCTCGTTCTACCTTTATTTAAACATTTCCTGTTGAATCAAACTTGCCTTTTTTCCCCTGTCATTTATGTTCACTTAGATTGGAGGCTCAGACACAAAGCTTCATTCAACAATTCCAGTTTCCGTCCATTTAATGTGTGCTTTGAAATGCTGTTATGCTCAACAAGTCTGGAGTAGACAACCAACCATGAAGACAAAAACAATAATGTGCATTGTGACACAGGAGCTCAAGCTTGTTGTGGCATCACTTTAGAAGTACCATCTGCTTCATCCACTGCTGAACAGATTGCAGGGCTTTCAACTAAGAAAATATTAACTACTTTCATGAATGTGTGTACATGAATGTGTACCCACGCACATCCATCTACGAGACAGCGCTGTTTGAGGAACAAATAAACGTTCATTATCATCAGCCGTCTTTGTTTGCGTCCAGCCGTGTTTGAGTGGGCATGTCAGGGCTGCAGAAAGCAAACGCGGCAGAAAGATACACAGCTGGGTGCAGCCTTCCCTTTAGGTTAGCGAACGCAACTCGTTCAGGCCTGCTGATTGGCAAAGGGTTGGTTCCCCTGGATAGGCTGATTAATTCGTTAATTAGCTCCAGCAGCTCCTAATGAGATGCCTATACCGCTTCATCCTTGATCAGAGGAGGAGAGCTGGAGAAGCACTGGTGGCTTACACACACACAAACACTATTTCCACCTACACCCACCTTGTACATATTCATAAAGTGTTTCATCACTGCCACATAAACTAACAGCAGTGTATAAACTTTTTAATGCATTGAGCATAGCCGTGTAAATGCTTCTTAGCACACACTCGCCAGGTGTCTGATAGAAGGATGTCAGGTTTTCAATTAAAGCTGAAAGTCAAAGTGTGTAGGTGTTCAAGAAAATTGACTGGGGTTAACGTGGGGGTTCAAGCTCTTTAATTTACAGCCTGGCTCCAAGGAAATCAACAGGACCTTTTTTGCATACACTCATCTTTCTAAGTGAGGGAAAAGATAGCCATAAATATAGAAATGAATTTAAAGGTTATTACCATGTTTACTGCAATAGACTGTCTCTAACTTTCTGTGTGCATGTGTTTGGGGATAATGACTCCATAATGTGGCTTCTGTATCTAAGAAAGCAGGTGGAGAGGAAGAGGAGGGGCCTGGCTGAAGAAGAAGAGAGGCAGGAACTGGATGTGTGGACCAGGGAGGAGGTGGAGCAGCAGGCAGAGGAGAGCAGGTGTAGCCTGGCTCCCACACTGCTTGCAGCATCTGCTGCTGGGCCAGTGAGTTACTATGATCAACTCTGTGTCTGGCACATTTGTGTGTGGAGAAGAGTGAACTCCATGGACAAGTGAATGCTATCTCTGTCAATCCTCTCCCAGGGCTCCCTCCCCCTCCTGCTTTATCTTACTCCCTATCCCGCAGTCCTTTGCTGTCTCATTCTATTATGTGTGTGGACATGCAACTGTGTGTACGCTACAGTCAGTTGTCCTATCACCTTTGCCATTTTCCTCCTGTCAATCACAGCAGCCTGGGTCAACCATGCCCTCGATACAAAGAAGTTCTGTCCTTGACCTCATCCTCCCTAAAATGCAAATGACTCGTGTAAGTATTCATATTGCTGGTAGGAAAAGATGTGGGCATCTAACATTAGTAACAAATCACGTACTCTGGCTCTCTGTCCGGGCCTCAGGTGCCGTGGAAGGTAAATTTAATGGGTTAATGTAGCAGTAATGTCAGGATTGAAGAGTGGAATAAAGAGGGTGAGTGGAGATGCAGGGAAGAGGAGGGTAGATGGACCATTGTTTCCAAAAAACAAAGCCAATGGGAGGCTGCAAAAAGGGCAAGGGCCAGAATCCTGGAAGGAAAATGTTTCAGCCTGTGCCTTTTGCTCATTGAATATTCTGCATGTAGCTATGGGATAAATGATCATCCAATGAACTTTCAAACATCAAATGACTAACTCTGTCATTACCACTGTCTGAGATGCTCAAGTCTGAGCCACCCTAAAACTTTACTGAAGAGTTTATGATGGCTGACCAATTCTCAATAGTTTGCCTTAACTGCCTTAACTAGGGCAAACCAACCAGGCATGTGTCAGGCACGCTATATATTTACATATATGTACATTTATATATATGTACTGTTCAAAAGTCTTGAGCCAGCTTTATATATTACAAGGAACATAAAGTATTTGTAAGGTAAGTTTTGTAAGTATAAAACGCAGCATACGAGTTCAAAATTAGAATTTGTATAATTCTAACAAGCTTGAGAGTCAATATTTGGTACGACACCTCAACCCTCTCAGAAAATGTTTCTTTTAATCTCCTTAAGTAGTCTTCAAGAATAGTTCTCCAGGCCTCTCAAAGAACATTTTAAGGCTCTTCTTTCAAACTTTGCTGCCTCTTGTTTTGTTTTATGTCAAGATGATTCCACACTGCATTAATAATGTTAGAGGCTCTGTGGAGGATTCATTATTCCATGAAGCCTGTTTCCACTGATTTGCAGTCCAATTCTTGTGTCATCCTTTCCTCTACCAGTTTCTTTTTCTTAAGACACAACTCTTGATTCCATTCTTGTATATAGATCCTTTCTGACAAGGCTTTGACAAACAGTAATGGATCATCTGAAGGGACAGATGTATCTGTCAGGTCCTGTTTCAGGCTGGATTTTTTTCCTGTCTTAAGAACATCACTGTTCATCTGCTGTAGAAATTTAAAGCCTGTAACTTGTTTTTGGTCCTTCATTTGTCCAGTTTCCTGAATTTTTTTAAAGACACTCTCCACAATATTCAGATAAAGGCCAAATTTTCAGCAAGTAGTTCTTTATTGATGCCCAAGTGCTATTTTGTCTCTGTCAAATTGTGTTATCTTTGCCTTTTTTGCAACAATGGGGACAAATTGTGTGTCTCATTGTGACAAGCTGCTAATAAGTGCCTTAAAAAACTTTTAAATGGGTTTTTGTCAAGTTGTCAGTTATGCGTTGACACTGGCTATGTCTAATTCACAGGTTGGTGTTTTAGGACTTTAACAAAAATGCTTTTTTTCTGAAAAGGTACAGAGACTAAAAGCCCTTTAGAAAGCCCGGAGAACTATTGCACAAGACCACATTTTAAAAATAACAGTAAAGCCTGGCTGATTGGAAGCAAAATATAAAGTAATAAGAGACTTTCGCATACTGTATGCTCCAGATTTTGAAGTCATTAAGGTCCCTCTACTCTAGTATGTTCTATTATAGGGCCAGCTTGTGTTTGGAAGAGCACTTTATTTTTACATTCATATATTACTCTGCTTTCAATTAGTCTTAAAAAAGGGAGAGAATAAATGCAAAGCTGAAGTGTAAGTCTACCATATTCTTAGCTAAGAGTATCATTGAGTTTTCGTCTTCCATCTTTCCATCTGAAAATCTGTTTTTTTTCTTTTACTTTCATGTCCCAGTGAAGCACCATGAAAAATTGTGACAGCCGTTAGGTCTCTTTAGGCTCCTGTGCGTTTTGTTTTTCTTTCTTTAATTGTACATTTTGTGTTGCAGGTCTTGGACCTGAAGGTGAATTGGAGACAGCTGGCCAAGGTCTCCATTGGCCATATAAGATGGGTGGGCCCTGGTCCATCATACCTGGGCCTTTTTTTGTTTAAGTTGGCTTCCTTTGGTTTGGTTTGTTTAAGCGTTACGTTGATTTTTAATGTTAATAAAATATTATATACTGTAAATTCCCTTGCGTCTTCCCTTATTTGTTGTGATCCATGAGCAGACCAGAACAAATGTCATCACTTACAGTTTTTCTCTGGTCCAGATAGCTTAATCATTTTAAATGACTTCTTAAAGGGCCTTAGTTTTAGCTCTTAGTTATCAGACAACACTGGAATTTAACAGCTGCACAAGTAGAAATGTCCTCCTCTAGTAGCACTGATGGCAGCCAGAGAACACTATTAGAAAAAGGCAATGCAACAAGGAAATGAATCAAAGAGGTTTTATAACTCCTATATTTACATGACGACAAAGGGCTATGCCTGATGAAAATAAAAGTGATGTTAGGGTGATGGTAAGATTTAAATTTCTACAGGATTACTGTTTAGGGAAAGTACAGGCACTCAGCCAAGACAACACCAGTAGCAGAAGCAATGGTAATGAAGGCAAACAATAACACATTTAGATTTCGGTGGAGGATTTACTTCTTCTTACCGTCCAAAACAAATACTTATTTTTTATTGAACCCTTGAAAAAACAAACACAGCCTATAGTAGACCGAACATAATACACAGCACTGTTGAAGTATTATACCATATGCTTATAATAATGTCTTTGTGGTGGCTGCAGACAGAGCTCAAAGGCTGACACAAATGCACAATATCGGAGCAGATTTCAGATACTATTACTGATGGCTCATCTTTGAAGCCGTGGTGTTTACACTCACTGACAGCTCATCTTTATGAAAGCCAATCTGTATGTACAGATGCACGGGGATGCTATTTTGGCTCCCAAAACAACTCCTCTGTCCCTGTGGGAGAACTGAGTCCCCCAGTTAGGCCCGTAGCGCCGTGGTATGATTCAAACGGCTGTCATCCCGCTGTAATGATGATCCATCCCCAGCTATTACCAGCTCGTGGTTTCACACTTACAAAGCTGATTGTTTGACATGCGAAACATACATCAGCATAATCTGCCCCATAACTCAGATTTTAAGAGCGCCCACGGCAAATGATGAGAAAAGGAGGACGGATGAATGAAAACGAGAGGGAACGGGAGACCCGACAAAATGAGGACAGAGAAACAGAGTTTAAGTTTTAGTGCGTATTAAAATATTCATAAATGTGTTTTACTTGATGTAGAACAAATACTGCTTTACTGTTATAACAAAACAGATGAAGACTGCCAAGAGAAAGAAAGGAAACAAAGCAAATGTTTTGAGCTTTGAATGTGATCCTAAAGAAGCAACTACATGCTTATTCCACCTGTTTTAGTTAAAACTAAAGCCTGGGGAGGCGTACACTCTAACCAAAGCTCCAAAATCTGTACAACAGTGGCTCAGCCTGCAAAATCCCAGAATAAATAAATAATGGCTTTCAGCAACTTCAAGATGATATCCGTTAATAACACATGGCAGTCAAGGGTTAACTGCTGTCAGACGTCTCTGGAGGGAAGGAGACCCGAGGTATTTTAAGGTTTTATGATCCAGATAGTTTTTAACTGATGTTGTTCTTTTAGAAAATGACCACAGCTTGGTCTGCAGCAATTGAACAGATGGAGGCAAACACTTAAAACCCTCACTCTCATTTCCTTTTGGCATTCAAGACATGCCATTACAGGTAGGATTAATTTTCTTGTGGGAATGAGATTAATGCTGATAGCAGTGCATGTTCAGGAAGGGTAAATCTATAGGATGAAAGAGGAGGAGGAGGAGGAGAGAACGTGAGGAGAGAGGTTGAGCTGAAGGAAAGCGGGAGATAGTAAAAAAGGAAGGCTAGCTTTGAGGACGAACGGAGGAGAGACATTGTCTAGGGAGCAGGAAAGAGAAGTTCTGAGGGGCGTCTGAAAACATGCCTGCGACTGTGTTTATGTGCCACAGACAGTGAAGGAGGGCACCTGTGTGCACTTCACCTCCTCATGGGAATGTGTGTCAGACTATGTGTGTGATGAAGGCCGGCTGACGTGCTAATCCTCTCTCAGAATATAGTGGACCAGCCTGTCCTCCTTCTCAAAGTCACACTCTATACCACCCAACACACACTTAAGACACCACAGTCCCTCTATGCCCCCCCCAACTCACAAAGAGTCAATAGGACTTTGCTCATCAATTCTGTCGGGGGTTGCTATGGAGACTGAGAACAGTGCGAGAGTGTGCGCAAGTGTTCGGTAGAGGTGTTCAGCTGGTGTGTGTCTTCATATCTTCTCTGGTCCTGTCAGGTCACGTTTCATGCTGATTTCTTCTTATAGGATGAACACACACAGACACACACGCACACAATAAAGACCCCCTGCTGAAGGCTTGAGCAGGCACTTTTCACATCCACTCTCCCTGAATACCAATTCTAAAAGAGCAGTATATGAGGGTGAAGCAAAATGATCTCCCGAGCGAGACACATTCAAGCTCATGTGTGCGTGCAGTTGATGTGTTTAAGAGTTGGCTCGCAGTGTTGCAGGAGATGCCATCTCTGCTGCATGCATATGCACAGTAAGCAGTACAGAGCATATACAATTGTGCTCTAGATGCCTGTCTGCTCTGGTGCATACTCAAAAAGCGGCTCTGCAGGTTTTATTTTTAGCATCACAGGCAAATACAGCCCCTCTCTTCCCTCCTTCATCCCCCTCCTTCTGCTCTCTGCCCTCACTCTCATCTCTCTCCCACTGTCACTTCTCTCTTCTCTCAAAATCTCCCACCATATATTCTTTATATGTGTGAGTATTTTACATATGTTCACTCACACACACACACACACACACACACACACACACACACACACACACACACACACACACACACACACACAGATACGCAACTCGTTGCGCACTGTATGTCGCTGTTAAGTGTTGCAGCACCAAAAAATTGCCCGAAGCTTTGAACTGAGCTGTTCCACCTCCTCGGTCTCATCATCACTGCTAATGTTTGAATGAATGCATCGTCTCACTTTCATCTTTCTCTCCCTCACATCAGCAGTGGAGGGGTATAAAAACCGTACGTATGTACTGTAAGCACGCCTGTCACTAAGGCAGCCGAGGCAAGGTCAAGTGCTCGGTGGCCTGGTAAAGCTTTTCATTACATATTTAACTCCACCAAATTCCCTGCAGAGACCTCGCTGGAGACCCTTCTTTCTCCCCTTCAGGGCCAAACTCCCCTGTCAGCCTGCACATGGCTATATTTCCATATCGGCATATGGACAGAGTTAGGCGTATCCTGCTGTGTGTGTGATGCCGTGATGGTTAGCATTTGTGTAATGCTGGCAGGGCTAGAGATACAGCTGTTACCAAGTGTGCCAGTTGAGACAGAAAGACAAAAGATCACCTCTTTCACTCATCCAGATGGGGGAAAAAAAGGTATTTATTTAGATTCCCAGCCCTCACCAGTGACATTCTTGTCTCTTTGTGGTTGTTTTTTTCCTCAAATCTTCATGTATACACACTATCATCTATGTACAGACACAAACGTCCAGATAAAGCCTAGAGAAGAGAGAGATTAGCAGAAAGCAAAGCAAAAGAAACTCAATTTATTTACAAAGCGTATATGTTAAATGGAAATATAAATGAACTAAATATAATCCCAACAGTGCCTCTATTCCTAAATCACTGTCTCCACATTAAAGAAGCCAAAATGGAAAGTTTAAAATTGTGATGAAAATAAGCTTATACCAGTTTAATCTTTTAAAGAAAGGATTCTTGGAGGTGTTCTTTGCAAAGGACACAAAGCCCGTATGCTAACTGGGATTATGGTTCCCTAATGAGATGCTGTGAAGGTTTTAGTAAAGATGGTGTTGCCACAAGGATGTCGTCACTGAGGATGTGAACTATGACATCAGCACTTTACTGTGACCTTTTATAATTGGGCTAGAGGTGTGCTTGACTGGTAGATATTTTCTCCCAAAAGATAAGTGTTTGAAAGGTACAAACAACAGGGATACACTCATTAATAATGACCCCAAAGCTCACATACATTCAGTTTAAACCATAACCCTACCACTATTTTTCTGTACCCTGAAATAATTGACATATAGATGCTTCTGAAACAACAAGAATGAATAATTCTTGAAATTCAATTATTCTTAAAAAACAGCTACAATGCTTGACACTGCATTCGATTTAGGATGCCAGAATACACCCTAATAAAATACCAGTCTCTGACTCCCAATCTTTAACTTTCATTAGTTAGGTCCAAGAACTGAAGCTACTTGGTTAGGTTTAGGATTACAAGTTTTTGTCTAGGTTTAGGAGCTGATGATAGTTTGGGCAAAGACACAAATCATCACGATACCGGATACTATTTGGTAGGTTTTAATGGACACATGTACATGCTTTTAAACACGACCACCAGTATGTTTTAGCTATTTGAAAAAACAAAAACAAAAAAAACCACATGGTGCCATGTTTTTGTAGGACAGTTTTATAATAATTAAATCAGTTTTGGCACAGTGTCACTGACCTAAAAGGGTGAGCATGGAAGCATAAATTCTGCTTTAATGACAGAAACATAAAGTGGATACTTAAACCAGTTTGAATGTTATTGTTTCCTTTTTAAACATGAGGCTTTTCTAATAAGTCTAAAACCACTCAGATCCTTTTCTCAGCCTCTAAAGAAACCATAAGCAATAAATAGAAAACATTTGACCTGTTAAACCTTTAGCTTATATTGGAATTACCTGACTCTTGTATCATGTCTCTAAGTGTTGTTTAAGAATTTAAGAATAGTTTGCATGGCTTGAAAATGTTGACTTGAGAAATGTGCTGATCCAGGTTTAAAAAGGTAAAATGATGCATTTATCACTCCAGGTCACAATGGGTTCAATATTTAGAAAAGTATGTGGAATAAGTTTATTAGATTTGTCCATCAGAGTGCTAAAACATTCCAATGTCTTCAATCCATGAAATCCCACAGAAATTCCACTTTCTTTGCTATCTATATATAGCATGTATCAGGTATGCGTTAAAAGGACCCACTTTAAATCTTAAAAAGCAGAAGTTAATTCAAATGAACTGGTTCCAATCATTTATAGGATCTGGGTAATTTAATACCTGCTAAAGTAATTTGTGGTTGCCGTAGTGAACCCAAACTAAAGAGCTGACTTTTCCCCACAGTTAACTTACAAACACAGCTACAACATCTATGTGCATGAGCGCTCTGACACTTGACATTATGAATTACACAAAGATTTCGGTCTGCATAGTAGTACAGACAAACAACACCCCCCACTATTTATTGAGTCTAGATTCCACATCACCCCATGTGGCGCCTGTATCAATAATTCCTGGATTGCCTTTCCAAATCAGCATGTCGGAGTGCTGAGGCAAGAACACAAACACAGCGGAAACCATTGCACAGTGTATCTGCAGAACAGACATTGATATGCATGAATGCGTGCGGCTATATGTTCATGGTGCACACCACTGCTAAACACACACAAAAAAATACACATTTCCAACTCTCACTCAAGCTTTGCTGTGATTCCGTCTATGCAACCAGAAAATACAATCCATCATATAGGATGCAAAGGGTGAAAGATTACTCACATTTCTACCAATCATGGCCAAATTGCTCTGGATGGCTCTCATATTTGAGAGATAGCTGAGGTTGTCTCTTTGCATACAAATAACCAAGTCTCCCCCTCAATTTACTTTCTCCTTGACTCAAGGAATGTGTTGAGTGTCACAGAGGGGAGGTTCCACTGGAGTGTTTCAGATAGAGAGATGTAAAGGATACTGGGAAGAAATGTACAAATCCGAAAAGTAAATAAGTGAATTAGCTAAGAAATTACACACTAAATAACTCTTTCAAATTCAGTACACAACTCAGAGTAGCTGCTGATAGTTCTGACTCATTTCATCACCCTTGAAGACTAAACTTTCCCTCTTAGTAATCCACTTATTTAGATGCCTTCTGTACAGGATTATTTTTCATCCATCCAAAGCTCAACATACCCGGCTCAAGCTGGCATTAAAACAAGTCTATAAAGATACACTTTACACTCAGCTTGACTGAGGTGTGCTTCTGTCTCATAAACCCATTTTGAGTCAATTAGTAACTGTCAAATGGATTAAAGCATTAACGGATCTAATATTAAATCCCAACCAGTGACTATGAGAGGCAGCTATTTGACTCCAAACAGAAACAGAACATATATTTTTTTAATCCTTACAACAAAAAAGTTAAAAACGAGCAGTTTACTCAGCTCACGTTAATTCAAGCAGTAGAAATAATAAGACAAGTGTGTGCATGCTAGCACAGTAGATCAGGAATCAGGAATATTGCCATGAAACTGATCCAGCTAACCAGAAACATGGTTATGCTTTGGGAATAGCACTGCCATGTTCCTGTGCTCAATGAGAAAGGTTGTTTATGGGAAAGAGTGAACATTTAAAACAACAATAACAATCAAGAAAAAATAAATAAAATGTTTTCATTTATGAAGCATGTATATAGATTTTCTCATCAACTTAAGAAAAAAAATGCTGATAAACTTTGCAACAATGCATTAAAAGGAAACACTTTAAACAAGTACATGCAAATGAAAACCTGCCACTACTGTAAAGCCAGTGTAAGTGCTCTGGAAACAACACAGTAATCTCTTTAAGAGAGCCACAAAACAAATCAAAGCCCCTTTTGAAACAGCTTCCAGGAGCTCACTCTCTCTTCAGCTAATGAAATATCTAATGCACTTAGTTTCTTTTAGTTAGCACCTGCCTCCTTAGAGGCATGTTCCTCCTCTCCAAGCTAAATTACTTGATCTCAATGGAGCGAGACAAGAGTGCGGTGAGTAACAAAGAGGAGAAGTCGAGGGTATTTTCAGGAAAGGATGACAAGCTTGTACTGAAGAGCATATTTGACTGCAGCGGACCTGAGCAGGATGGTTATGGTGTGCAACATTTGGCCTGTAAAGCCAACTTTAAACACCTCCCAAATCCCTCACTTTTACTGCACTGCGTCTGGTGCATCATAAGCAAGTCTCTACTTCCAAAACACTCTGGAGAGGGATTTCCTTTTCTATTTTTTTTTCTTTCTTCACAATCCTTGCTCTTTGTGGAATGACTTACACAGCTACAAAACAGACATTTAGAGATTGGATATGCAAAGTGAGGCATGCAGTTAAAATGAGTTGTGAGGTGCATTTTTTGTGTCAGTAAAAGTGGCAGACCTGTGTCTGATTTGCATGCTTGCTCCGCTCTTAAATTCCCTTTCATAAAGCGCTTTCTGCGGGTGTTACTGGCAAATAGACTCAGCAGGCCAATAAATAAAAGAATAGCGGTCACATGAAAGAAAGATGTTGGTGCAAGACAAGTTAAAGGTTGAGAATATTTGCCTTCAGTCAAACATGAATGTTGAAATACAAAAGAAATGGAGATCATGCACAAGCCACCGTTTGTTAATGCTTGTATCAGGTAGATGCAAGAGCAATTTTGTAACTTCTTTCTTCTCAGAGATGAATGTTCATACAGAAGATTAGTAAAACAGAAAAAAAATACAGTGGAGTAATTAAAGAAATAAACAACAGTTCCCATTAAGCGTAACTGTCTGACTACTGGTGTGTTTGTCTAAAATACCGGAGACATGTAGATGCAGCATTTTACCAGAGGCGTCTACACAAAAATGCTATAACACAATCACAGTATCTAAACAAGAATAATCAGCTAAAGAAGTCAGACCGCAGAGGGAGTAAGCCTTCATGATCGACGCCTGCACTGGTTGTCATTACGCTGATGAACTTTATTAAAGTCATCCATCACCAACAGAATCAATTCAGATTAAAGATGTAGAATCTACTGAGGAAAAGTGACTTGTATGTATTCGAAAATGACTGATGGGGCCGACTGGACGCGGATGGGAGAATGATTGTGTTTACAAGTCAAATATTCCGAATGGATGAGCACAAAGTGTCTGAGCTGAATTCGAGCTCACTTACCGAGCACACCCAGCCGGTAGTTCATGGTCACCACGATCACGTTGCCGTAGGCGGCGAGGACGCTCGCATCAAACATGTTTCCGGTGCCTTCCATGTAGGAGCCTCCGTGAATAAACAGCATCACAGGCTTCTTCCTGCGGTCACGGATATCTGCACGCACACGCAAACACACAGGGAGGAGAAAGTTAAGGAATGGAAAGCATGAAAGAAAGAAAAAGTCAATAAGTGTATTTACAAATCTCATATTTTCTTTAATCAAACATTGTGTTCAGGCATAATATATTGATGTGCTCGGCTGAATAAAACCACAGAACTGCACAATTCCCTGCAGCTGGATGTCAGATTTAAAAAATGAGCCCAACATCATGGAGATTTCACACAATGGATAGTGACAAGAGTCAACTACTAGAATCTCGCTAAGTATTCCAGCTGATTAAAGAAATAATGCCGAGAGGAAATCACTGGTTAATGATGAAGATTTGAGCTAACATGTTTATTATGACAGTTTTTCCTTCACACCAAGTCCCAGATTGACCAGCGCTGCAAATGCAAGCCAGTAATGAGAAACTGAATGTGCAACTCATTCTACGCGCACTGGATAATTTATTAAGAACATTTATTTAGATAATATCAGTTAAAATTGACAATGTCGTCTGCAAATACACACATTGACACAATGTAAAAAGGCAGTTTAAGATGTGTAAAAGGCCTCCAAAAGTACCCTTTAAAAAAAACATGAGCAAATGCACCTAAGATGGGTCAGTGAAGCTGATGCTTATACATTCTGGGAGCAATCAGCAGATAATAAAAGGCCACTGGCGCCGAATACATCACATCTGCAACAAATTAGCATAATTTCTGCATTTCATTTTGCACCTCAGAGGTTGGAACTCCCATAAATGCAAAGTGCAACTTGCCCTGAGCTGCACGGACAGCCATATCAAACTATTTCTAGGTCAGTTCCCCTGTGGGGAATCTTTAGAAAACATGATTTTCTTGGATGCTATCATTTTGCACTGGCACAAACTGTTAGTAGGTCTTGCCTTGAGATAGAAAAATGGTAAAAGATAACAAAAATGTCTCACATTAAAATGTCACGTTCTACCATCCGAAAAACAAAGTAAAGGTTTAAGGGTTGCTTCCTGGTATGGCTTACTTGATCTATTTAAAAGAAAAGAACATTTTTGCAATGATGTGATTTCGCTTAGACATGAAAGTAGCTTTTTCATTCACCTTTTCTTTCTTTTCCATATGTGAGTCTTGAAGTTTTGCTCTCGGGTTTAATGAGTGTTTGAAAAACGCTATGTAAATAGAGCAGAGTTGACTGTTTTATAGATTCATCATGTAAGTGTATTTTTCCTCAAATATTCACTTTGGAATTTAAATAGTTACATTCTAAATGTGGATTTTATGGGCGGGAGCTGAAGGCATTTAGTTAAGCAAATAATTTCAGGAATATTCATAATGTCAGTCATGAGAATTTTAAACAGAAGCCCACTCCTGCAGCGCTGTGTGCACATGCAAGATGGTCCCTGATGGATCCTCATTGGCCTTTGAACTGTTCTCCCAGCTGACTGTGGGCTGCGATGCTCCCGCCTGCCAGGAGCCCATGGTAGCATATGGCACACAGGACTTAGCACTGTGGCACAGTGACAGCTCTTGTTGCCTTCTGTGTGTTTATGTGTGAGTGTACGTATAGGCCCGGGGATAAGAGAGAGCAATAGAGCACATCAACCACATAAATAACCACTACAGCATCTGTTATGAAGGAGGGGGGGGGGATGAGAGATGGAGGATGTTTGGCTCTTTTTGAAACCTGCTTTTATAATCCCGAGCATTACATACCTGCTAGCACACGCACCTACTTACTGAGCTATCACATGTGAATACATGTATACACAACCATGACACTAAAATGGGTGTATCTGTCCAGCAGACACACTCACTTTGGGTTGAAATTTACAGGCAGCTGCAATGAAGAGTCGCTATGGCAACTGCTTCACTTTGACTGGCTTTCACCCCTCTCCTCTCTCTCTCTCTCTCTCTCTTTCTAACTCTCTCACATGGACAAGGTCTCATTGACTGTTGCTGTGGCAACATATTGCACTGGCGCATCTCTAACCCTGTGATGCCCTTTGCCACGTTTCTACCTGCATGTCATTTCATTAGCAGCAAATGACCATACACACACACACACACCTGCTGCACACACATCTCTGCTTTCCACAACAGGAGATGAAGACTGACAGCCACCGGCATCGAGGGAGACGGAATGCAGATGCACTCATGTACCCGCCCACACCCTCATGAGACACAAACACACACACCAAGCAGGCTGTCACGGTTGACCTGTGGACTTTGTGTCCATGGATCACTTACAGGGCGAGCCGCTGGCTGTGCCACAGTGACAGATAGGACTGAGGCCTTCAGGGGCTACAAGCTCTCCCTCTCCCGCTCTCATCCTTTCTCAGGCTCTCTCTTTCTGCCTCTGGCATGGTCGTGTTGCTACCTGAACCGAAGTTTAGCATGCAACACCTGCAGATAGGTGGGCGGTCAGGTTTTGCAGTCTCAGGGTTTATATGTGATCCTCAGGTGTGATGAACTCTTTCCAAAGCTGATTCATGCATTTGCACCTTTAAATCAGGCACCATTTCTTTGGATCAAAGGGCTTGACAAAAAAAAAAAAAAAACTAATCAGCTCATCAGCTCTGCTAGGAGAATGTGAGTCTTTTTACCCCCCATGTGCACAGGCTAACAGAACAGATGCTGCATGACAACATAATGCGCTGGAACATGGAGGTAGTTATATGGACAGTTACCACAATGCACATAGAAAACCTCCACAAATCCCAGACACGGTAAGCTTGATTATCGGCAGATGGTACATACTTCCACACAGGCATGAGCTAATACTGTGGAAGAAGAGGCTCACTCATTACAAGGCAGGCACTGATTTGTGATCTTTTACTGTTTACAGATTAGACTAAAGAAATCAACAAAGCAAAACTGAGGAACAAATCAACATGATTGTTCCCCCAGAAGTCTCACGTTTTTGTATTTTCTTTTTCCCATTTTGCGCTGGTTGAAATCCTCCACGTTTCTATGTACTTTTTACACCACGACTAGATGTTCTTCACAAATGATTTAAAATGAACATTTAACTTGAACTGTTCAGGCTATACTGCTGCCATGCAAAAGATTAAAGTAGTTTTCACACCTAATATGGACTCGGCTCAATTGGGGGTCGCAACATTCAGCCGGTTTGAGTCAAACAAACTGAATCTTTTGAATAAAGTATTCCCCCCCTTGCCAGAGGCAGTGCTGCATCAAGAATGTCTGAAGGAGAAGACAAGATAAACAACAAACAAGAAAAGTCACTCATCTATTGGTTAATGCATGATGACTACCATTTCCACCACAAAAATTGGCGTCCACTTCCTGCATTTGGGTCACTGGAAGCGAACCGAGACCTATGCAGTTAGGTGGATCAGAGTTTGCACTTTTGATGCCCATCAGAATTTGGTTGCACATTCACTCTCTCCAAACAAACCAGTTTCCAAACAAACATATGGTTTCATTAAGAAGGGTTTAATATTAATGTCAATGTTGCATTAAATAAAAAAGAAAGTGTATCAGAGCACGGGAACCAATATGTCCACATTTATTACAACACTTTTATGTACAAGCCTACTTAACTTTTGATTTGGCCAGAAATACTAACACTAAATAATTTAACATCAAATCCAAATGCATCTTTACTGAATGGTTTAAACATTGATGTGTTTTCAGTCTTGAAAGCGTTCTGAAAACACAAATTTAAAAAAGGTAAAGAAAACTGCTGCTTTGTATTAAAAGCGTTTTATGTATAAGAGTTTTTTTCCCCTCTGTGGCTTTCTTAAGTGATCAGATTTTATTTTCCCATTTAAACCAGAAACAAATACACTTTAGAAATGTAGCTGACAGGTTCCACTACCCTCTGCATTCTGCAGACGAAGAAACACATCAATTTACCAAAACTTTAATAAAACAGAGTGGATCATGTTATGGTCAATTTTCTGCATAGACTTTGCCTTTATTAATGTTTTATATGTGCAGAAAATTGTGCAGCTCACTAAAGTAGTGCTGCATGCCTTTTTTTTTATGCCCATTCAATGAAATACTAAATGATTTGATATTAATAAATCACAGCACTATTATCAGGCCTTATACAATTATTTAATCATTTCTTTAGATGTATTTGAACTTTAGATTTTCATGTTTCTGATTCATAACAGCTCACAGGTATTTGACCTAGAGTAAAGAAGATAGATAAAGTGACATAAATTCAAGTGTTTTGCTGTAATAGTAATATCGTTATCACCCCATTCATCAATGCTAAAGTCATATTAAATGGAAAACTGCTAGTTATTCATAGCTATGAAAATGCAGCAACTCAGATCAAATTTTAAAAAGATGGAGAAAATAAAATGAGCAAACAAAGCTAGAGGAAATACATGGCTATTCTCCGTAAAGACAAACAACAGCCATGAAGACAAAGCAAGATGGCAGCGAGCAGCTGAGGGCTGGTACCCCGAGGAGCTTAGTATGGCTGATGATCCTTTCAAGCAGAACGGAGACAATGAGACGATTAGGCCCGAACTTGTGTTGAGAGTTCCAGTTTAGTGCACCGCCCATCGTTGTCCTCTGAGAGACCAACCCCTGCTCTCCTGATGGGACACAGCCCTTCGTTTCCAATGCCTTATCAACTGACTGATTAGTCTTGGGGAGGAAGCGTGACCTGCTCTCTTGTGTACGTCACTGTGGGTTGCTGATTTTATGGGAATTGATGTTTGCTGTCAGAAGATGTTTTCACATCCAAAGACGAGGGAGGAAGAGACTTAAGTGGAACAGCTGAACATCGGGGTGGAACTGAATGGAAGAAAGAGATGAAACCCCCAAGAATGTAAAGTGCATGTTAATAATTTTTGCCGCTTATAGTTTAAACAACACTTGCAGACAAGTCAAAGATTAACCACATTGTGCCTCTGTGGTCTCTTCCCCGACTTACATCCGGAGAGGGACGCATGAAGCAGCATAAACTGAATTTTTTATTAGAACAGAGAGCACAAGAGGAATGCTCAGATACTGTATCGCCTTCCCATATATTAACATGAGCAAGATAAGATGGCAGTGCAAGGCTTCTCTTTCACAGAGCCATAATTACAAAGATATTGAATCATATTTAGGTGAAAGTACAACTAAAACGGGGAATAGCGTATTGTCTAAGAGGTTCTCCACCAATCAGCTTTCTCATTCCTCCATCATAAGCTCTACTTGGTAAATTTTCCTATCAGTTCAGTACTCATTAGCATGTATACGCCACTGAATGTGTGTGCATGCACATGAGGTAGAGATAAATACTGACCTTTTACACCGGGGTTCAGAACTGTAATAACAGGGAAAATTGCTCACAGCAAATGAAGAACCGTCATCTGTGTGCAAATACACAGAGGCTTTTTGTACCAGTGGTCCAATTAACAGAAAGGTTACAGGGTAGGGAAAATATTGCAACAGTGTAATAGAGGGAATACATGTGGGCCCATTTTTGTAATTCTGAGCCTGTAATTTTAGTCGTGATGGACTGGAATTATTACAAAAGGCTTATATTCAATGCGCAGGTCAAGCTGTTGAAGCAATTTGTGGATTTACCATTTATGTGTGCACACGTAGCTTATCTCAGTCAGAAAAAGATTTATGTTTGAATGGTAAATATTTCTCTTGCTGAAGCCTCAAATGAAGCCACAGGAGTCCATGGAAATGTTATCTTCTGTATATTCAGAGGAAAAGCCTCAAAAGAGTTTAATTCATGCAGAAAACATTTTTTTCTCACTTGTGATGCCCCAAAACTACAGCTCATAGTCAAATTCCCTGCAATTCTTCACTTTAATATAATCTTTACTGATATCTATACTTCAAATGGATTGCCAGAGACAAGGCTTGGGCATGTTGTGAGGAACCTGAAATGAACTGTGTTCAGAGCACACACAAAATGTGCTGTCACTTAACTGCGTGGCTATTTGTCTCAAATGAAATGAGTGTGTCCGTGTGTGTGAGTCAATAGGAGGTCAGTGGCAGGCTGATGTGACAGGGGAGGAGACAGGCGTACTGTGATGAATGGGATGTGATGAGATGCACAGCAGCACAGCTGACCACCAAGAAAGGCTAAGGCTTAATCATTAGAGCACAATGGATCAAGCCAAAGGCCAAACTGATTGCATCTGGGGTGTGTGTGTGTGTGTGTGTGTGTGTGTGTGTGTCCGTGCTGTTGTATCATGTAGAGACCAGAGGCTCTAAAGCATGAAATGCTTTAGAAAAATAAAAAGAAGGGGGGGGGGAGATAGCTTATAATTAGTAAGGAGGGGTTGTTTCAAATAGTTTTAAATTAAGTTCTGTGCATCTGCTCTGATATTAATAGAAAGCACAACAAGTGAACAGATTCTGTGTCAACATTTGAACATGCAAGGCAGGCACCAAGCCAATATATGGTGGGTTCTGAAACGAGGCAGAAAGAAACTTTAACAATATATAAAACCCATAATTCACAACCCTGTGTAACTGTTAGCATGAGGTTTGCCTAACACTGAATGAACTCTTGTGCACGTGCATTTGATATTCCTCTCTAATCAAAGTGCCTGAATAAAGCTTCATTCAAAACCTAAACTACATCCTACTGTATTTCATGAAGAGAATCCTAAAGAATTGTCCATTCACGAACGTTTGTACCTCTTCCCTCTGGAAAGAGATTCAGGACCATCAAAGCCCACACAAACAGACTGAAACACAGCTTCTTCCCCAGAGCTGTAAAATCCATCAGCCCCCCCCTCCTCCCCCCGTCACTTAAGAAATATTTAAATAATTATTCAATTAAGATATATTTGTAATTTGTGTCTAAGTGTGTTTTAAGCCAAGAGCTGCTAAACAAAATGTCATTGTGCTTGTCATAATGACAATAAAGCAGCTTTTTCTAAACAGTTTTTTTCCTCAGAATGATGCACGTTGTTCCATTTGACATCAGTGCCATTGGAAAACATCTTTTTTATTTTTTCTGTAAACAACTGTTATATATAATTGTTGTCCAAAAGGTGGTGGTATCACAATCCATGGTTGTATATTGTGAGATTTTAACAATCTCCAGCTGTTCTGCACGGCAGCATTCTCATGACAGAAATTGTGATGGATAAATAGAAATGAATGCATGCCTTTATTGTCTGTACTGTAATTGCAATGAAATCATAATCATAGTAAATTATTATTGCAACTCCTCTCAGTACTTTAATGGTAATAAAAAATATAATAAACACAGCAAAATACAAAACAAAGTTAATAAAACTAACAGACCCAGCAACTTACATGTACTAAGCCCAATTCCAATGAAGTTGGGACGTTGTGTTAAACATAAATAAAAACAGAATACAATGATCTGCAAATCCTTTTCAACCTATA
>JAOXYM010000005.1:4365280-4392284 GCA_028567055.1 Leptatherina wallacei | reverse complement strand
AGACTGAGAAAGTTGAGGAATGCTCATCAAACACCTATTTGGAACATCCCACAGGTGAACAGGCTAATTGGGAACAGCAATTCAAATATAAAAATTTTTCCCCAAAATTTAAATGCTTCATTTTCAGCTGGATCAAATATATTGCCGCTGAATAAATGTTAAAAACTGACTCACATGTGATGCACATTTTCTAGGGGAAATATGGCTCCTGATATAGTCTGTAGACATTATCATCCTTCAACCTTTTCACCTGGTCTGGTGTTTAAAAAACCAAACAGGATTAAGCCTATCGTCCCAGCCCAAGTACATAATAGATGTGACTGTGCCACCAAAACGAGTCAGAAACCCAAAGTTACTTTAACCATTTGCTCTGCTTTACCCTCCAACCTACTTACTGTATATGTCTTTGTGGCTAACTGAACACTAGGAAGACGTGGTACATTGGACTTAATTGTGTAGGAAACGGTATTGAGCCATAAGACATGAGCATGCCGACACATTGAAACTTAATTGTAATTATAACATTTTTAAGCCTTTTATAGTGAAACTGCAACGTTTTGCACATCGGGATGATGTAGCCAACTTATGTTCTGTCATGAGATCAAGCTGTAATATCATCTACCGCTTTAATCACTACGGCTGGGCTCTGTTCAAGCGATGATGAAACAAAGACACGAGAACCTTTGGGCTCCTTTAAACTTCTGTCCATGCGAGGTGGCTGCTTGACAGAACAGAGTGATCAAAGAGCATCGTTGAGTGAGGATGATCATACTGACAAAGGCAATGTGAAGAACGTGTCCAACTTGATACATTTAGAAACATTAAGTGAAATAAATGCACTGGTGCACCATTTTACATTCTCTGCATATATAATTCAGCAGCTACATCCAATGATAGAAACTACGCTGCCCAGTGTCGATGTAAGTATAGTCAAGACATGCTATAAGGCAAACTGATAAGCTAAACTTAGATTTGATTTGGTCACTGCACTTGTCAGAAAATTGTCAAGAAGCACGTAAAAGCTCCACAATGTTCTGTGTACAGACGGAGAAAACCACTGCCTCTTTTCTCTCTCTTGCCTGAGCTTATTAAATTGCGGCTGTTGGGACCGACGTGAAGTTTGAATACGAGCTGTTCTGCTGTTTGTTCTCCGTCTACACCAAATTCACTCATTCCTGCAAGAGCAAGCAAATACCCACCTCACAGCTCAATATGCTTCCAAAGAACAGACCAACAAACTCTACAGCCCAAAAAATAAGCAAACAGATCGAGCTCCAAGATATTGGATGTGTCTCTAGTACTTCTCCATCACTATATGACAATTATCAGAGATATAAACTGTCAAGATGCTTGGTCCACAAACTAAAAGCAATCTTCACCAGTAAAAAAAAAGAAAAAAAAGAAGAAAAGCTGCAATTATTACTTCATATCTAGAGCTGAATACCTCCTGCAACCGCATTCTCCTCCTCAAATCAAACAGCTATGCCTCTTCTTTCCCTCAGCAGATTAAGTGTGGGCGAGGAACAAAGGAGCAGAGCGAGAATGAGAGAAAAGATGAGTGGGGCTGCTGGGAATAAAGTAGCCGCCCTGGCCTTTCTTACAACAACACGGCCTTATTAGACTCAATAACATCTCCAAAAACACAAGTACTACCCTCTAACTTTCTCTGCCTATTTACCTGTCGCTCTCCCTCCTTCCCGTCTCCACTCTCTCAGCCTCTTACCTCTCACTCTTACCTCCAGAGAGCTAACTGTTGCTCAGTCTATATCATTCTTTCTCTTTGGTCCCTTTCTCCAGCAGCTACTCTGGAGCCTCGCCTCTTCACCACTTGTCTGTTCTCGCACCTCCATTTTCTATGTGATGCTTCTTTTCTTTTCATCTTTCACTCCTCCTCCTCCCTCTATCTTCATACAGCCGGCAAGCTACTTGCAAGGAAACTATATCTGTAACCTCTCATAGTTTGGCAGGAGGCCCGAACATACTCAAGCTTCCTGTCTTTGTGCTCATTGGTCATCTCTTCATTTGTCTATCTGTTTCTCATCTCTCCATCACCAGCTTTTGCAGCATTTGCTGTAAAACGATAACAGAAACACTCTGTGGTATAAAAATCATCTGCATTAGGCAGGCTTTTTTTGTTCTGTTTAGCTCACTATTAGGGAGCGGATCAATTCCACAAATTGAGTGGATGGGGAAGCGACTAAACATCCAGACGGCCCCCTCTGTCCTGCAAAATGCCAAAGTGACAAAGACGACACAAGCAGGGCTATTGTCCTCGTTTTCCCAGTGCTGATTTCCACTCCCCTCTTAATAGTTCTCTTCTTTTCCATTTTCCACATCCCTTTCTTTCAGCCTTAAGCCTCTTGAACTTGACTTGACCCCTCTCCTCCTCTTTCTCATTTCCCTTTTCTGTATCTCCATTCTTTATGCTTGACAAGCAACAGAGCATCCAGTTTAAATGTAACCACAAAAAACCACAAGTAAACCATGAAAATGCTCATATCAGCATCACTTCATTACTAAAAGAAACAAAAAAAACAAAGCTGGATTTCTAGCTCCTTATTTCTAATAAATCCTACACAGTCCTTGTAACTCCTTTATACATAAGTACTCATATCATTATTTTGCTTTAACACTGAATTCTGTCTTGACTCATTTTTGTGTATGAAAATATCCCATCAGGAAACCAAACACAGCGAGAAACTAATGGAATACAACACTTAGTACACAAGACAGTTCTTACAACATGAAGCCATCACTGAAGAAAATCTCACAGACACCCACCAACATTTGATTTTTTCCTTAATGATATAGCAGTACTATCCACTTTCAATCACAGGTCAAAAATCTGTTTTTAAGAGAGGCTTTTGGTGATCATATATATTTTTTATCATGGATACCTCCTAACATCACCTATCAGTTTGTTTACCATTACCAGTAACAATCATGATGCTAGATGACCGCACGAATGATACTTTTCCATGACATGATTACAGTTTGACTCAGCTTAGTTCACCATTACAGACGGTATCTACTTACTGTGGGCAGGATCAGCGATATATTAGTGCAGCATGTATGAAGCTGAGGCAACAGATGGAAATTTGATCCAAAGTAATATACAAGTAAGAAGTACAGAGTTGTTACTGCATTCGATTGCTTTCCAGCAGGTTTATCTAAAAAAAATATTCAGCAGTGTTTTATGGAGTGATCATAACAGCTGAGCTCTGTGCGGCTCAGCTACTGCCAGCAGGGAAACAAAACTCAATTTTAAAATTGCATGTTTAGTAACTGAAGCATCTTTCAAGGATGCCAAAACGGATACACCAACCTTTAGACAAAAACAGATGTGTTGGTTCTGTTGTACCAGCTAACTGTGGCAGCTCATTCTCTATCCCATAATGTAGGGCTTTTTCACACAGTCCATTATAAAATGATAAACTACAACCCATCACATTCCTAATATCATGTTTTCTGGTTACAGCAGTCTGCAGGTGGTTTTTCTTTCTTTCTTCTGGGAGCAATAATGTCAATGTAGGTGCCAGTATATGAGGGTAATCATGCTGGTGCTGGCAATGGAAAAATCACACTCCAATCCCATCATTCTGACTGATACCGATAATCTTGCAAAGCTTTCATCCCATAAAAGCTCGACCATACATGGTTTTACCTAAAATGAAACTTTAGACATGTGAAATGCAGTCACTGGAACAATGCTACTGAGGATGAAATGAGTCCCCCATCCATCCACAGGCTGGTAAGATGCTTCCCGTCTAACCACAACAAAGAAGGCACTTCAAGAATGAATGTTAAAACATTAAACTGCAATCAGTACATGTGAAAATGCAATGAGCCATGCACACCATGAAGTCTGCCAGTCTGCATTTACTGGACTTGTACTTCCCAAACCAGTAGAAAAAATGTCATAATGACTCCATTGGGAAAAGATATACTCATTTAAGTGACACCTGCTCAAATGATGAGTTCATTTCCAAGTTTTGGAGTTTGAAGAGAGAACTGAAACATTTAACCTGCTTTTAGTCTTTAAATCATATCAAAATCTGTGTGACCTTAGGATGTGCATTAGGTGTTAGGTGTCTGTCTATATGCCTGGAATAAATCACATTTAGGTTTTCATGTTACAATTAAATTATAAAAACTACTACAAAGCTTTCTAGATATAATGCTTAGATGAATCCTCTGCATTTATTTGTCATGATCAAAACAGTGACATTTATAAATTATAAAAAGAACTAGAAACATGAATGTTATGTGAATCCTCTGAACTGATCTAGCAGATGTAAATGCATGTGCATTTTAAGGTTTTGTGTTTACACATATTGTGTATATCTATAAATAAAAATGCAATCAACTATGCCCCGGTGTTTCTCCTTGTGCACTACTTTGTCCTGATGCAACCTCTCATTATCCCCGGTCCACTTCCCTGCCTGTCTCCCCCGGCCTCTCTGCCCTCACCACTTCTCTCCCTTCTATAACGATCTTGTCATTACTGGGAATACTGTTCCATCCCAGGTTTCACAGGGCGTCTGGGGTGTAATTGGGACAGAATGAATACGAGTGTGTGTTGCCGCCAGGCCCTATTGACTGGGATCCAGGGGCCGGCTCGGTCATCCCCCTTATAAAGATATACGCTGCCTGGCCCCCCCCAAAAAAAGTTAACATTTAATATTTGGTTGGACCACTTTTAGCTTTGATTATCACACATTCACTGTGGCATTGTTTCAATAAGCTTCAAGATCTTGTATTGATGATGGGAGAGTCTGACCACACTGCAAATCCTTCTCTAGCACATCCCAAAGATTCTCAATGAGGTCTGGACCCTGTGGTGGCCAATCCATGTGTGAAAATGATTTCTCATGCTCCCTGAACCACTCTTTCACAATCTGAGCCCAATGAATCCTGGCATTGTCATCTTGGAATATGCCCATGCCATCGGGAAGAATAAATCTATTGATGATATAACCTGCTCATTCAGTATATTCAGCTGACCTCATTCTTTTGGCACATAATGTTGTTGATACAAGACCTGAACCTAGACCTGGCCAACTATATTTTTGGCCAGGCAGTATATTCCTATTACATTTTGATATGCAAACACACACTGTATTGCACCCACACTTAAATACTTTTCAACATACACGCTTGCATGAAAACCTGATGCACAGATGGTGTGTTTGACTACTTTAAATACATACTGAACAAACGTTTTTTTTCACAACTTTTACTGTCAAATAAACTTAAACGTCTTCATTGTTAACGTGCAAAAATGTGTTTTGCATTTCAAAAAGCCCAGGCTTGGTTTCCCTGTGGCCACAGAAACAGTGGAAACTGCAGAGTAGCAGCAAACCTGATGATCCAGGACCACATGTGAAAAACCTCCTGCAGTTTTTCCACCATTTCTATTCAACTCACACAAGAGTTGAATATATGGAAGTGACTATCAGACTGTAGGAAATGTCCATATCATGCGCTGATCAGCTTATGATGAAGCATTTGCATGATGTCTTTCTGCTAAGAAGTCCGATCTTTTTTTTGTATTGTGCCAACGTACTTAAAGCAATATGTCTGTCTCATTTTGTTTGCATGTATATTAGTTTAAACAGGTCTTACAGATACCTGTGCCTTTTGATTGATTTATTTTTACTAAAGATTATTGAAACCGGTCATTTTCTATAGTTTATTGCCTTGAAACCGAAGATTGTGCTATCTTTGTACTATCTTAATAATTTAAGGAAAAAGGTTTACAATCAAATATAAAAGACATTTAACCAGTAAATAGCTGGTAAATAGTCTCATAGTAAAGTCTGTGGCAAAAAGATATGAGACACATAAAACCACTGTTTATGTCCTGTTTCATTTAGCCTTGCAGAATACACATCACCTCGTTGGCGTTATGTATTCTTATTCTATTTGCGAGTTCCAGCAGGAGCAGCAGAGAAAAAATAAATTGGGTGTAGAGAATCTCAGCTGTCGTCTCCGTTCAGACACCAGCGTTCCCATTAAGTAACGCTGTCAGCTCTGTCAGTACCCACCACTCGCCATCTCATACATAACAATACCTCCTTAATTGGAATGCTCCCCCAGCAGTTACAATGCAATCCAGGTGAAAACACAAGCACGAACAAAGTGAGGGAGACAACAAACCCTGAAAAAGCCCTCGCCTGGTAAAATACTTTTGTAACTTAGCGAAGGCAACTTTGCTCAGCGTGTATCAGCAAAACTTTGTGTGTGTGTGTGTGTGTGTGTGTTCACAGTGAGAGAAAGGATGCATTGTTCCCGCTGTTCATGTCAGTGCTGTGTGTGCGTTTCCTGTAGTGTAAGCTGTGATCTCTGAGATCAGCCAGGAGGACGGCTACGTTTCACCACAGGCTACATGTGTGAGAGCTGATTTGAGCGGTTGTTAATCTGTAATCAAACGGTTTGGCATGCGAGGAGCTTTTCCTGTTTGCGCTCTGTCTTACCCCAGCGGGAGTGTGGACTATGCAGCCATGTATCTTTCATGTCCTGACAGTTAATCTGATGGTGGAGCTGAAAACCCTACTTGTGCTCCAGAGCCTTCAGACCTTCTGCTCTGACTGGTTTACCTGCATAGATTCACACATGCTCTTTTTCCCCCCCAAGCAACTAAGGCAGTTAAAATGCAGCTGAACCTGTTGGCGTTTAAAGTTCTCTTTAACTATGACTGTTATAAGTTGTCCTCTTTTACTCTTGCGTTACCATCTCCGGTTATAATGAAGTGCAACTTTAATTTTCCAGTTTAGTTCCAGAAAAGAGCAAATAAACGTAAAGGCCAAGTATATTTTCACCTGCTAAACCACAATATATTCTTAAAAAGAATAAAGGCAGCATAGCTTAATTTGTTTGCATTTTCATCAAATGATGAATTACATCATTTGTTTAGTTCCCATTCATGCAGTGGATCACGATAATTTCTTTTGCAACCTAATCCATCATAAAATTGAAGTTAATTCATCATCAGAGAATGAACAATTTAACAGGTTTCCCCAGCTACACTGATTGTTGCTGAGGTCTCAAACTATAGCTTGTCCATATCCAATCTTTGCTAGCTGATATTAAACATTTGCAGCAGGGAAGTCCGCTTCCAGTCCTCGAGGGTTGCCGTCCTGCAGGTTTTAGAAGTTTTCTCCTTAAACCCAACTGAGTCCAACTAATATGTCATTTACAGGCTTCAGAGAAGGCAGAACTTGATAACAAGCTGTTGAGGAGCTCCATTTACGCTGCATCAGGCGAGCTGGAGCAGAAAAATATCTCAAACCTATATATAGTGATGAGTGAATTTAATTAATCATGATGATCAAACAAGTATCAGCACTGGTCAATAGTCATTTCATCATCATGACATTGTTTTCATTGTTTTCTTTGGAGTTATAAATCCATAGCAACACTTTTCTTCCAGTATGCTTTCATCATTTACAACAAAACTGTGGCATGTGCCGTTTAGTTCAAGCTGAGGCAACTAAAGGATTTGGTTGAACAAAATCTATTTAAAGCTTCTGTTTAGGTCTCGTGAATCTGACACCACCTGGGTCTCTGCAGAATGCAGTTGCCCTTGTGAAACACAAAACACACTGTCTAGTCCAGTCTTTGTTGCTAAGTGACCAACCCTCTTGCCACCTCTCAACAGTTGGAGATAATCTACTGTTAAAAAATTTTTTTTAAGTTAATTCCTTTATGCGTGATATTTTTATACAGCTTTTTTCCTTTCTTAAATTCATCATGATCACAATATTGACCAAAATTATTGAGACTGAATTTAGGAGCCCTAATTGTTATTCCCCCAAAATGTTTGTAACTAATGAGGCACACATACCTGCGTCAGGCTCTTAAAACTAATCTGTCACTAACTTTATCAGCCCTCTCCAACCCCTAAATCCACCATCTCTGTTTCACATATCCAGTACAACCTTACAGGAATATTAACAATAGAGTAAAAGTCGCTTTGAGGTCAGCTGTCATCGACCGCCAGCTCTCCTCTGTCAGTGCAACTTTTATTTCTCTCTGTAAACTGTATCAACTAAACCTGAACTTATAGTTTATACTTCAGTAGCGCTTCAGTGATATCACTGATCTCCATGCCTGCTGGGAGGTCTTTTCTGCAATTCAATCTGACAATTCTAAACTTGATTTGTTGCACTTTTAGGTTTATTGATTTGGATTAAATAGACCCACAAAAGCTGCTGGCTTGCTCAGAGTATTCGCTGAGGTCCAGCAGTGGAGGAGGAACAGAGCCAGCTTTCACTGTTGTGTCCCTCAGTCCCTTACACATGTCAATAAACATAGCCAAGTCCAAGACCAGAGAAAAAAAAACAACCAACCAACCAAGCTTTTTCCCAAGCACTAAACTAGCTGACGAGTCACATGGTTCTAAAAAGCTCTCCCTTTCCCAGTTTCTTTGTTTCTCTAGTCTACCTCATGGTACCTTAAAATCCTTTTTATCCCCATCTCTTCCTCGGCCTCCCTCCTTTGCCTCCAATTCACTTTCTCTGTCTTGTCAAAGGGCTTCAAGTTCAATAAAATACTCTCTGTCAGCGTGCGATGGAGTAGGTGTATTCAACACGATATCGACACCACCTTGACATGACGTGGGTTGAGCGGCGAGGTAGCGGGGATGCTTCAGTAGCAAATGACCGACAGGCCCACCGAGAATCAAAGTGATAGAAAAAGACAAGAAATTGAGTCTCGGTAATGTTAAAATAAAGTTGCTTTGACAGTCCTGTTGATCCTTTCCTGCAAATGGTTCTGTTTTTACCTCTTCTTGGGGTTTTGTATGCCATCTTATCCTTCAACATGGAGCAGTATTCTACAGCTGGCTGTCCTGGTTTGACATCTCATTTTGAATGTTCACAAAGTGCTTTTTTTTCATATTTTGCAATGGTTTTCATCTGCCCTTCATTGCTTTTATTTCTATGTTCCTTTCACCATCTTTTCAATAAACAGGACTACTCAGTCGTGTCCCTGCACCCACAAATTTGATTCAAAACCCTCTTATGAAGTAATTTGAACTCAGCGCATAAGGATATAAAAAAAAAGGTATGTGTGTATTTTCCATACTGATTTCTCACACTCCTCATGTCCTTCTGTTTGCATAATTCGGAGATTTTGCTGAGAGAATGTATACTGAGCAGTACATTGAATATTAAACAGGATCCATGGTAAAGTCAACCAGGAATTGTAAAGATTTAGCTGGAGACGGTTTCTCAAGATGCTCTTAATTATGTGAAAAAGATAAAAAGGTTGCAGGCATCCATCCTGTTTTATAAAATAATGTACTGTGAGTGAGTAATAGGGAGGAAGTGTTTCAGAGTCAAAGAAGGGAGGCTGCGTTCCCCACAGGCCTGCAACTGTTAGGAGAGTAATAACCAGGGTTGAAACACCTCATAATACGAAGGGATGTTGAGAGGCAAAAAGGAGAAGGAGGAAATTAGTTAAAACATGTTCAGGCAGAAGAAATAGAGACAAAAACCCTGAATCTGCCTTTTACAGACAATTTCAGTCTAACTATGGCCTTCTCCTGTTTTTTAAAACATATTTTTCTTCGTCTATCCTCACTCCGCTCCTCAAAGCCCATTAACAGAGCCTCTCCTAATATCATATTACCAATAATCATTTGAAATTAACATCTTAACCAATAACAATAGCAGCCAAATGACATAATATACATCTTCCTCGAGAAAATTGTATGACATCTAAGCCATTTTCTGCTATTACTGCTAGCGACGTTTTCAATTAAGAGACATTAATTCTGAGCTGATTCAGTGAATTGTGCTCGCTCATGCGGCCAGTGGAGAACAACTTTCTGCAGAGACACTATTACAGGCTGTTTATCAACAGATTAATGCAAAGCTATTGTGCTTTGAGCATTCAGCGATCAGCAGGGACAATGCATAAACTTTCACAAGCATTTAAACTGTATTAATTTTGAAGACTGCGTACTGTGGTAAATATTCTGTCTAGAAGTCAAAGCAAAAGCTGTGAATACATTAACCTGGTCATTGATGTTATATTGTGATCTCTTATTGTTCACCTATAATAATTGGAGACATCATGTGCAGAGACTGGTTGGGCCACGGCTGGGTGTAGAAGCAATCAGTTTAATGGCTCTTTGTTCTTCCTCGTAAAGCACCGTAGAGTTGTTACATCAATGTTCAGGAATACTGATTACTTTATTCTGTCAGGCTGACTGCAGCGTGTTGAACTGTGCTCAAGTAGATTTAAAATGATTCAGATCAGTTTCTTTTAACCTCTGAAAGACCGATGACCTGTTGAGGGTGAACCCTCAGCTCTTCCACAGTCTTTGATCAGGATGAAATAGATACATAGATCAGATGAATGGATAAATTGTGATGGGCAGTGAGAGAGGTAGTTAGCAGTAAAGTAAGAACTTCTTAGTCGTCTGTAGCCTTTTACTGTATGTTGAATCTGCTTGGTTTTCTCCCAATGCCCCAGGGCAAGCAAGCATGTATAGTTACCTTATATACAACTTATGAGTGAAGATGTAGAGAAGGGCAATGTGGAGTTCAATATTTTGCCTAACATGTCGACTGGAAACCTTCTGAGTGAAGTGGGAACTCTGTACCTCATGAGCTACAGCCACCCCTCGTCTTCTCTGAGATGCAGGTATGGCTTGGTTTCAAAGATGCCGACAACAAATCAAGCAAACACAATTCTAAAGCGAGTCATTTTACACAAGCATTTAGGTTCTCATATCGTGGGTTGAATTTTGGTGAAGAGAAGTCAGAGCACCCACAGACCCAAGAGTACAGTTTTAGAAAGCATTTTTCCACCGAAGTCGGCTTTTTTTGCATCAGAACTACGTACATCATTAGGTTTAGGCAATAGTTTCCTAGTTAGGCTTAGTTGTTTTAACTATATGGTTAGTTATTTTCGCTTCGACAAAACCTTTCGCAATGCGTTTCTCTTTCACCCGTTAATATAAGAGCACTTATATTTTCACTATATAAATTAAGCAATTTTTTTCTCTACAATCACAACGAGAATATCTGGAGCAATGTGGTAGTAAATTAATTTCCCAAGGACAATTTGACACGCAGAGATGCTTGGGATTGAATCTTCAACCATCCGATTGAAGTACAACCAGGGTGCCCACCCTGTGCCAATGAGGGGACACATCCAAGGTTGTCAGCTTTGATATATACTGATTCATCATACTAAGTCATCTTCAGTGTTTATTTGTGATGCCAGGGATCCTGACAGAGTGAAAAGCTCTGAGAAGATCTGGATACCTGCCCAGGGCAGCCTCCGCATCTAAACCAAGCCCTTTACAGAATAAAGCAGGTATAGATGGATGGATGGATCCTTGGAACTGAATCTTGTGTCACAAGTACAGGTGAAGTCCAGGACTGTGACAGTTAATCAGAGACTTTTAATTGGTTAGACCAGTAGAGCACAGACTTCTACGTACTGGTTTAAAATGTGCATATCTAATATTCATTGCAGGTATTTTGCTTTCTTATCAGCTACTCTCAGGTTTCCTGCATAAGAGATACTGATCTCTAGGAGATGATGTCATTAATTTAAGCAATATATCGATCTTTAGTCTGATGTTTGAGGTCAGTAAACAACATTTATCAGCAGTAGTAATGTTTTGGCTGCAACTTTAAGAAATGGGGCTGGAATCAGTGCAGGGGCATTTCAAGCTGTTTTTACACTTAATCAACAGATATTTGATATCTTTTCTTAATCAAAAACTAACCATTAATGAAAATTAAAACTCAACATTTTGTTTGTTTTCCAGCTGGTAATAACGGGAAATGCTGTTATGTAACTAAATCTACACACCTAAATATTTAATATCAGGTACAGTTCATTTGATTGAGTATAATGGGATTTCAGTGACAAGCCCACCAATACAAACTATCTGGCTTTTTGTTTCTGCTCAAGTTGACTGGACATTTTAGCTTCTTTTGGCTCATTGTTTTGGTGTTATGGCTTATTGCTCAGTTATCATCAGTTGTTTTCTACAAACAAGTTCTGATCAACCCGCTGTTCATTTCCTGCCCCCAACAAAGTAACATGTAGAGTACTTGGCAGCTCAAATAAGAGCAAAACATGGCTAAATGAGAGTGAATACTGAGCGAATGTCTATCAGATAGCCGGATTGAATTACAATGTCTATTGTTAAATTTAGTAAACGTTGTATTTTTGGCCAAATCTGCTCTTTAAATGGATGAAAACCATTAATCAATGCCAATTTATTGGATATTTTGTTACATCCCTTTCAGCTATTGATGAAAGATAAAATAGGATTCAGCTCCACTCATTGTATAATATAATAATGGCCTTTCAGCAGAGGCAAATTGTTCCCATAAAGGTTAGAAAATTAATTGAAGCAAAACCTGAAATCAGGCATTTTAGTTTAGTGGCATTCAGAACAAACAAATTATTGAGTTGCTATAAGAGCTAAGAAATGAAAAACTGTTTATGTGTAAATTAAAGTAAGGAAGCTGAAGCTGAAATTCATGCAGATCATTATATTGTCGAATATAGAGACCGCATCATTTTACATGTAGCTTAAATTATCAGTTTTCAGAAAGACTGAATAGAGAAAAAAAGGTCATATGATTGTTTAATCCCTGTAATATGGAAACATAATGAGAGTGTTATCAGGAAAAATGAAGCAGGGTACATTAGAATCATTGAGGAAAATCTAAACCGTTTACTGCTTTAATTTCTGATATTTCCCTGTAATTGAACACATAGATGGCTGTTTTACATCCTTATTACAAGTCATGAAGAAAATGAGTGTGTTACCAGAAAAAGCTTGAGTCAATTCTCCATAAAATCTAGATGCCTAATGCTCCAAAAATTACATTTGCAAAGCGATAATCAAGCATTTAAGACATTACCATAACATACTTGACACTTGTCACTTTGGTCCTCCATCTTCTTTTTTTGGTGACTGATGTCTGAGTATGAGAAACTAAGATCATTTTAGCTCCCTACAAACGACGGCATCTCAGTTCACTGGTTGTAGATTAGCAGAATCTAATGGAGTACTTAATAATTCATTATAATTATTCTCAAACGCTAACGCCAATTGCTACTCCCAACCTCTCTGTTTTCCTATTTTTAGAGCAGCATAAGCTGCCATTAGATGAATGTTTGGGTGGCACAAATGCTCCTGTATGTGTAATTTATGGTATATATCTTTTTATCATTCTTAACTTAAGACTAAATGGAAGGCTTAAGACCTTTTTCATGGAAGACATAGGAGGATTAGGACGGCTATAAGACAAAGTGCATGTTCTGTGCACATTCAGCAAAAAACCAGGATGCACATGTGCAGAAGGAAAATCCAACCCTTGTCAATAAACCTGAGATTAACGCATTATACTGAAGATTTGTTTATATGTTTTCTTTTATTGGGTATCCCTCATTTATTTTAAACACTGTTTCAGAAGAACTACTAAAAAAAAACAACCTCATCCATAATTTACATTTATTTTTCATACTTTGAGCCATAAAGTCCTAAATTAAAAACTACTTAAACAAGAGCTTTTGTTGGTGCCACTTGTATTCCCTATTGATACGAAGTGGAAACAATCATTTCATTTGATTGCAGGTAAATTGAGTTTTAATAGCTAATTCCTGCACTGCCCTGATAACCGACATGTGATGCCATTCTCTAATTCCCTCTGTACTTTTCAGTTTGGTGTTGATGGAGCATTTCCTTTCCTGTGTGTGTGTCTGCATGCGTGTTTGAAGTGTGCGAGCGTGTCAGAGAGAGAGAGGTGATATTGTTTCTGGCAGAAATATGTTCCAGGTTTGGGGCTCAGGTGCTTCTGGTTTGTCTCTGATCGGAGCCGACACACAGCACGGCACAGAAACACACCGTCTCCGTCTCTTTCTTAATTCAGCTCAATCTCACTCTAGTTTCTAATCCCCTCATCTTTCACCCTGCACACGTGCACACACACACACACACTCATGCGGCGAGCTGTGTCGTATGCTCTATCAATCCTTCTGAACATCGATCCTGAGCAGCGGCGTTGCTCGATGGCCTTTGCTTTCTCACACCTGAAGCAGAAGAAGCAGCAGAAGCTATGTCTGAATAAAGTCATCTAGAGAAGACAAGGACACTTCCATTGTACAGTAAAGCATAAGTATTTTTTTTTCTATTACCTGGATTGAAAACCTTGGGAGTAGCTTTTTGCATGATTTATAATATAAGCCTGAAGGATACGGCCGAAAGAATGAGGACAAAATGGTGGACAACAGCTGAACTGACAGCCGTTTAGACAAAAGCTGGTTACATATTCAAATTGCTAGAACTGTTGCAGATTATGTAGTCAGAAAATAACAAGTAAGGAACATGTGGAGAGTTTTTTCCTGCTTAATGAAGATTACAGAGCGTTCTTTCTAAATCTGGTTCTGAACAGTGAAATCTTTATGTGTGCAGCAATTCAAGTCAGGAGCAGCTTTGAATCAGAGGCTATAGATCACAGCTGCGAGTGTGTGTATGAGCCGATTCCACCGGGAATGACTGAAAACGACTGCTCACCGTGTTGTATTTTTACACAATGTAGCTTGTATAGCAGTCCTGCTTTTTACGCTTCATTGTTTCCAGGGTAATAATAATGCACCTTTCGGCATTCAAATAAGCAGTTGTTTGTGAAAAGAAAATCTAAATCTCCTGGGTTGAAACATACTGGAGCTATTTTTCACTATACTGAACCCCCTTTTTGGATTTGTATCCTTCCTTTGTAGCCTTCTACAGTGACAACCAGCAGGGTCTAAGCCATAGAATTAGGGTAGTTGGGGATTTGAATAACCTTATGGCTTTTTACATACTGATTCTGATACTCCACTCAAGAATGTGTGTGTACTGCAGGTTTTCATGTGTGTTCTTTTTCAGTCATATCTTATACTTTAAGGTTTCTCAAGCAAAATCATTTTAAAGACCGCTTCCCAATGTCAAATTCTGAACACTGTAACCTACTGTGAAGGTCAATCATCTAAAGGAGAAAAAATGGAATTATCAGAAAGGGATTTTGCACACGACTCCTTCTTTGTATAAAATCCAAAGCATTTTTCAGCTCTAATTAAGTCCAGGGGGTCAGAAAAACATTAGAAACAGCAGTTATGTTGTCATGAAGGAATATAATTAAAGAAAATGTACTGTATGTGCGCAGCTTTGTGCCTGAATACAATATTAACATAGTAAATCCATCTTAATTATGATAAGTGATCTTCATTAAGGGAACCTGGGCTCATGGAACAAGCCTTTCTAAAATCCTGCCTATGGCCTTGGTTACCGGGTTACCTAATAGTGATTTTCCAAGGCTAATTTCTACCTAGAAGAGTGCGTCTTTATCTTTATTTCACAGCTGTATGAATCAGTAGCCTTCTGCAGGAACACAATACTTATCCGCACCTTTAAAAAAAAGGACAACTTTGCTCTTTATTCATGTCTTCTGTATGTGTCTTTAAATGTGTTGATACCAAGATTTATCACCTGTACATGTAATCTATTCCAGCATGGGATTAGGGTGCTAAATTAGACAAATAAGATAATAAATCTGCAGTCAAATGAGGGTAACTGTACTTTGTGATGAAGGATGAAAGACGTACAGTATATAAAAAGGGCGATGGGGGGCATTTTGCTTGGGATTAACCGTTTCAAGTGCTTTGCTGACGGCGGCAGCTCAAAAAGTTGTGTCTGTGCCAGCGTCTTTGATCACCAAGAAAATCCCCTCGTGTCAAACTTCCTCCGACTCCCGACTTCAAAAAAAATACCCCAAATCAAAGAGCATCACGCAGCAAGAAAAAGATTCACCTGCATAACCCTCAAAATAGCATTGAGAGAAATATGTTTCAAAATATCACCAGTCGTTTTTTCTCTCTCCGAGAAACAAGTCCGAGAGAAGAAGGAAAACTGGGGGAGGGAGGGCAGAGATGAAAGTGTGGCTAAAATTGCCTCCACAGTGTGAATGCTGCAGGTAGGAGGTAAATGAAAGGCAGACTGGGAGTTTTGTGCCCTGATTCCAGCAGCCGATTAGACCTATATCCTCCAAAGTGGGGCACAAGTGTCCTTGGATGTCCCCCTCCCTTTTATTTCCCTCCCTCTTACTCGATTTGATGTTATGATCATTGATTTGGAATAAGGATAGCTTAATATTTGTGTAGCTCCTTATTCAATAGCAATTTTATCCTTGAGCGGGAAGCTGAGGCGCAATAATAATGCCTCATTGTATAAGCTGGTTTCAATGGGTGCTTTGTTGCTCAGATTCTTGACAACAATTTGGTTTCAGGGACAATACTGTTAGCTGGCCAATGTATTTTCAAGGGCACAGTGGTGATGATGGGTGTCCGGGCTCCCTTTGTCATTTAAGAGCAAGATAAGCACTGTGGATGGCTTTATAATGGCTGTCCAAGTTCTATTAGCCAGGCTTGCTCATCCAAGGTTAAATAATGCTAATGATTTGCATTCAAAACACACTTTTTCTTTAATTGCAGTGGTAAGCACATACATTTCCAGCAACACATTGGTATGCATCTCATATCCAAAGTCCCACCAAAGATGTTTGACTCGTTTGCAAGCGTGTATGTGTGCGTGTGTGTGTGCGTGTGTGTGAATGTGTGTGTGTACGCTCCTCTACTGTATGTGTACACATCCCCCAAAAAGACTTCAAAACAAGAAAAAAGGAAAAACATGCAACAAAAATACCTTCGTCTCGAGGCTTGTTCATTGAAGATTCATCAGTTTTTTTTGTGAGCGGACCTAGGGTTAAGAAAAAAAGGGGGGAAAAAGAGAAAAGAGAAAATTCAAAAAAGATTACTGGCAAAAACCCAAAAAAAAGAATATCAAAAAAAGAAAAGAAGCAAGAGCAAAAAGGACAAATCAGCAAGAGTTCATGTTTGCTTATTGTGTTGTTGTTTTTTTTCCTTTCTTTCCTTTTAAAAAGAGTACAAAAACAAAAAGCATCACAGACACAGATTTATCACAAGAAAAGACACAAGATCAAAGAAAACTGTTTTGGATGTGGTTTCCTTTTATTCCCCTGCAGAAGAAAATGGCTGCCACTGCTTATGGTCCCTTTCTCTCTCGCTCTCTTCTTTAAACCCTGTTTGTTCACTCACTCTACCTTCCTGTGAGCTAATTGGTTGGTTTGGAGGGCAAAAGCGAAAGGAAAATAATGGCCTCAGTGGTTTGAAGAACAGGACCAGCCATTTTTCGCATATTTCAAGACAAAATAGAAACATGTTACAAAAATGTTGTTGCTCTTTTTTCTTTTTTCTTAAAAAGGGAGGACACCTATGGAGGAAGAATGGCAGGTTTGGGTCCTGATCCTCAAATGCCAAGATTTAAAACACTGACATCTCAGCAGTTAAAGCACACAGGACGACATTAGTTAATACAACCTTTTTTTTTTTTAAAAAAGACACACTGGACACAAAGACACCTTTAATTGGACAGCTACACAAACACAATGACCCTGTAATGGTAAAAAGCATGTTAAACATGTTTTAGATGAAACGGGGAACAGGTGTTTCAGTGTTTGAGTGTGTGTGTGTTGCCATTATTTAGTGGTTGAAGTAGAGAGCTGCTCCCCAGGCAGGTAAATAATTACATAGCACAACAGCGCGTCAATTTAAAATGACAAGTAAGCGTGACACTAATTGCACAGAGGAGTGCAGGTAAAAGGTGAGTGTAATTTGATCCCCATCTGCCCACTGGCTGTTTTGTGGTAAATTAGGAAGGAAAGAAAAGAAGCGGAAGAAGAAAAAATAAGTTCCCCTTTCCCTCATCCGTCACTTTTTATTTTCTGTTCTTTAAATGAACATGACTGTGAGCAAGTGTTTCATCTTTTTAAACCACCGTCTGTAATTTAAGTGTTCCTTGACTTTATTTTCACAAACAGGAAGTTTAAAAAAAATGCTTCAAAATCAGTTTTCTTGACTCGTTTCTCTCATCCACCTGCTAGTCATTCTGTCTGAAAACACACCTTTTAGTCTTTACTATCTGTAAGACGGCAAACACTTATCGAAAACCTTCTTAACCTTAGCACCCAGAGAGGGAGCGCCGCGACAAAAACAATTCACCTTTCAGCACTTGTGCTTTCATCTGATGAACGCACTGAGAGTTTGAGCTTCGAAAGTAAAATTCTTTGATGAATACGTTAAAAAATAACATTGAATATTATAGCAGTGTGTAAGTGGAAGTTTCTGCTTTTTACTAGAATAAAAAACATTGCCTGTATACATGGCAGGATGGATGGACAGCTGTAGAATACACACTATAGAGTCTAAAAGGATGCTACAATGAGAGCAAACACTGACACGATATGTCAACTTAGAAACAGTCTTCAGGGATCCTTTTACAGGCTCTTCAGTTCAGGGTTACCCACATTGAATGCACACACTTTCATTTGTTGTTTGTTTTTAAAGCCCTCAAGTTGATGCTTAAGTGTTTTTAAATGATCTTTGTTGAACAATATGTCCTCTATATGACAGTATTTGCACAAAAATGACAAAAACAGTCAGTTTGTAGGAATTCTAGGGAAATGCAAAGCAAAAATGGGGACAATAAAAACAACCCAAGAGCTGTTCACAACCTGTAAACAATATACTCACAGAGAAATAACTTTGCCCAGTTTAGAATGCACTTACTTGCCTTAAAAGGAACTTGTTCCTGCTCAAATATAACCATTGTTCCTTTTCAAACAAACATGAAAGTATATAGTTGGGAGGTGGGTAGGGTCAGGGCTCAGAAAAAAGTGTAAAAATGGATATTGATTGACATCTGAGACGGTAGTCAGGAACACAGAACACCACAAGGGACTGTACTCTCACCATTTCTCTTCATACTGTAAACCTCAGACTCTGAATACTGTCATCTGTAGAAATACTCTGATTACTCTGCAGTTGTGGGGTGAATCAGTGATGGACGGAAGTACAGAGAACTGGTCTGTCAAATTGTGAGACGGTGTGCAAACAATCACCTCATCGTGAACACAAACAAAACAACAGAAGGAACAGGAGTAAACAAAACACTGTTTACATCCTGGGAGAAGAGGTGGAGGCGGTGGAGGAGTACAAGTACCTTGGAGTTCAGCTGGACAACAGACTAGACTGGAAATGCAACACAGAGGAATTTACAAGAAAGGACAGAGCAGACTTTACTTCTTAAGGAAGCAAAAATAATTCAATGTCTGCACCAAGATGTTGCATAAGACTGTTGTGGAAAGTGCTTTGCTTTGCAGCCATCTGCTGGGGCAGCAGCATCAGAGCCAGAGACTTAAAGAGAATGAACAAATGGATCAAGAAAGCTGGTTCTGTGCTGGGGGTAAGTGGAGCCGCTGGAGCTGATTGTCCTGAGAAGAATGCTGCACAAGCTGCTGAAGATGGTGGAAGATTCCTCACATCTTGGACACAACAGTGAGGAAACAGCAGAGTGTGTTCAGTAAGAGACTTCATCGAGTTATTTATAATTTTTTTTATTAAAACTGCTACAACATTGCAATTACCCTCTGAGATTGATAAAGTATTTTTTTGTTTTATTTTCATTCAATTTCATTTCACATTTTTTGTAAACCAAAGGTGAAGAGCGGAGCAGTGTGGGACATAATAAAGATGCTTTTCCTGACATTTCAAAACTAATTTGACCGAATCATAACAGCAAAAGAGAGGATCAATTTAATGAAGAGTCAAACCCCATGAACCAAGACTCTCTCATGAACTTTTGGATGATTGAAATACTAATTATTATAAGAAACCCAAAGCAGACCGAAGTCGGCCTTTACCCCCATGGGAAGTTCAGTAAAGGCTGAAAACAGACATCCTGTAAATCATAACTATTTCCTTCTTCACTGTAAGTTGCATGACTTTTGTACTTTTTCATAAATTATAATCTATTATCCAACATTGAACATGCATAATATAACTACTAGGGTATTTCAGACCTCCAGTTATTTACATTCTCCTCATCTGAGTGGAATAGTTTCCGTTTTTCTCTCCTCTTTATTCTGTGTCTGAACAGCAGCCCGACTTTGAAGCCACTTATATAAGGCTTCACTGTAGCTTCACTTCTCCCGTTGGCCAAACATGCACACACACAAACGCCACACTTATTCAGCTCTTAACAGTAAATACGCATGCAAAGCAGACACATGACACAGACTGGCGTGGAACAGGAAAATGCACATTCGAGTGGCAAAGGTGTGTAGGTTTTTCATTTGGTGTTAATGTAGCCATTTCACTGCAGTAGTGCACATGTGTATGAAAATGTGGGGGAAAACACAATGGAATTACTTGCAGACAAACATGTAATATAAAGGTAAACAAAGTGTTCACCTCGGACATTAACACCATATGTTCTGCTGGATTTGTATTTTCCCTGGAGGCAATTTCAGGAGAAAACTAAACATTATCATAGCAGTAATCAATACTTTTTAATCTTCAATGTAACATTAATTCCAGCTGAAATGAAAGTAAATTTCAATGTGTTCGTACATGTTATGTCATCAGTACAACAGAATCCAGCAAAATAAGTTGTTTAGAGTTGGTCTCTCTTCAGAAGAAAAAATGATTTTTTGATACTAAGATATTATTCCCTTAAAAACAAACAAACCAATAAAGAACTGTCATGGTTCTAGGGTTTGGTATGTCTGTCATGTTTAGTTTAGTTTCCTGTTTTATTCTGTAGTTTTTGCCCTCGACCATTGTTTTCTGTTTGCTTCCTGTTCATTAGTTCACCTGGTCTCGTTTGTTCATTCACTCCACCTGTGTCTCATTGTGTTCTCTGTGTAGTTATACCCCTTGCTTTCTGTTGCTTGTTGCCGGTTCATTGTTTGTTTGTACTCGCTGTAGTTATCTGCTTGTTTTCGGGCTAATTAAACTTCACTACCTGCATCGTTCCTGCATTTGGGCCCACTATCTTGGCACATTGTGACAAAGAACTATCAAAAAAAACTTTGTGGCTTACCCTTAATGTTAGAGTAATACTGAAAACAGTATTCAGTGTTCAAGAGTTTAAACTCACAGAAACAAAAAGATGATGAATTTTATGGTTCTGCAAATATACTGAAATCAAATGAGTGTAAATCATGTTTAGCTAACTACAATCATTTGCCAGCCTCTCTGTAGCTCAGCCAGTGGGCACCGGTGGGAGACAGTCACACCTTCCAGTGAGGCAAGTGATTCTAGCCTACATGTGTTCTAATCATTATGGGACCAAATGTTGCATTAAATGTATTTATTGACAATTTACCATTTATTTCCAAATGCTTTTTAAGTTGTTTTTTTTTAAGTTTTTTTCCCCCCTTTACATTGCTGGTTGTGGACTCCTGCAGCAAAACATCCAATCATTACTAAAAAGGTAGAGATATAAGTTAAATTAAATACATACATTAAATGAGATGGTGTCAGAGTGGGTGTCATCTAAGGGTCAGCGTCTCACTGACCCTTAATGACCTATGTTATATCATAATTGTGTGGGATTTAAAAGTAGACTAATCAGTAAACTTGCCACTAAAAGCATGTTGCTTCTTTAACTTTAAAAAAGCAGCATGATTGGCGAGTGCACTTGCATATTGTGTGCATGTTGGTGTGCTTCAGAACTTTAAAATACAGCACCACAGACCTCTGCTCAGACTGAAATTAGCTGACATTTCAAAAAAGTTCACATGCAACTTTTCCTTATGAAGCCAGAAATACAACCTGTTTTGGCCTTTAAAAATAATCAAAGCGGAGAATATGTGGAGCTAAACCCAAAATCATGTATTAAACATGTCATGTCCAAGTGATGGACTTCATACAACTCTAACCTGGAAAATACCGGGGATGCACCGATTTGCTCGGTTGTTGACCTAATATAGATGTTTGACCAGTGACCAGTATATAAGGTGCTGAAAAATGTCCCTTACTGGTCATTAAACGCATCATACACACATTGACACAGACACAGTTGCAAGCATATCTTAGGTGTGAAAGTTTATAAGAGTGTGAAAAGCTCACCTTCACCTTTGAAACACATTCATAGACCATTAAGCCTTATATCGTGGCTCTGAAACCGATAGCAACTATCGGGTCTAAAGAAAGAAGATTTATCGGCTTTAACTCCCTCCTACATGGCTGGTTGCTCATTATGGCTTGGTTTGATGTTAGTGGTCCAGTAAAAACAAAAAAATATCCAATTAATCAAAGAAAATCATGATTATCAGAAACAGTGGTCCACACTGTAAGAAAACTATAGAAAACACTGTAATCCCCTATCGCTTCATGCTGTTCAAGCTTACAAGCTTGTTCCCTGAAGGGGACTATCTCATTATAAACTCAACCCCAACTCTTAGTTTTCATTTTGCAATGTGCAAAAAAAAAGGAAAAGAAGCTCAAAATTGTGTTTAAAGAGGGATATGTAGTATGAGTTTGGTATTATCTGTACAAATACCCCCGTTCAATGAGACTGAGAGCATAACTTCTGCATCTGTGTTCCAAAACAAAACTGGGACTCTACAATAAGCACACGAGGCTCTATTCATAATAACTTATGGGTCAACTGTGCCGAAGCCTACCATGAATGGATATATATATATATATATATAATCAGTCTACAGTACATTTTAGAGATGCGGGTCACAGTGATTCTCTTGCAAAGTGCATCTATATAACATTTCTTTTTATGTGAGGAAGTGTTTTAATGGTTTACAACCTAGAGTTCTAGTCTGTTAGGTTATATAATTTCCCATTATATGACATGTATTCAGTTCGTTTTGGATCATTTTATAAAATATCCCTTCCAATTTGCAAACATGTTTGTTTACAACTGCATAAATTCACTGAGATGAGGCAGATTTGAGGAATGTGAGTCAAAAATATAACAAGTTCTTGCTCGAGCTTGCATAACCTTGTCTGATATGACCAATAGCAGTTCCCCGTTTATTGCACAGTGCTTGTGCTTCGACCTGCAACTATATCTGTTTAAATCATGCAGTTTTGTATCATTAACGTTTCTGTTTTGATGCAGAGAGTAGCTCATGCACTAAAGAGAAGATTTCTTTGTCTTTCAGGATTTGAGTGAGTGTGGGTCAGAATGTTTATGTGCTGGCATGAGAGTAAGTAGGTACTGAGCAGCTCATTTGGGCAATGTGTGCCAGTCCGGGATGATCTACGAGGACATGGAACTCCGTCTGACAGCTTGTGACTGAGCGCCGACCATGAAAGATGGACGCTTGTTCGGAGCTGTACCAAAGATTGTGTGTGAGAGATGGAGATAAAGGCAGAAAGCAGAGAGAGAGAGGGAGAAAGAGAGAGATGGGGCTATTGTTTATATATCCTAGATCTAAAATATTACAACAGAAATGCAATGAATATCTCAATGAGATAAGTGTATGTTTGTGTGTGTGTGCATGGGAAAGCAGGTTGTAGATGAGTAACTGGGATGAGTGAGACGTCTAGGCCTTTGAGAATTGTTCACCCACGCACGTTTTTCTTATTTCATGCGTTGTAAGTACATGTTCGGCAGCGTGAGTGTGTGTGTGATGATGCAAGACAGTGGGGAGATGAACAGACAATCAAGCAGGCAGACAAGCAGACATACCACTGCCAATCGTCTGCTTCATTATCACACACGCCACAGCTCCCTCAGCCTGTGAGCTCTGCATGAATGAGTGCATGTGTGAGAGAAGTGTGTGGGCTGATTACAGATAGTTAGCTGTGACTCCATATGAACAACTGTGAAGTCCATTTCCAGTGAATGGCAGTTAAGATAGGATCCATTCACCTATCAGAAGTATCCTGAATACATTTACATGGAGGTCATTAGTCACCTTGACACATAGTTTTCTGCTGCTGTCATATCATTCATTTCCAATTCTCTTCTCTTAGGAAAAGGATGTGATATGCATGATTGAAAATGAGGCAGGATGCAGAATGCGAGTTCCTGAACCCAACAAACAAGAGCCACTGTAAAATCCTACTAATCTTTACTATTCTACAAGTATGAAAGTAATCACTTTAAAATGGACTATCAGGTAAAAATATTTCTTTTTCTGCGTTTGATAGCAAATATAACCCTGACATTTTTTTTTGGGGGGGGTTGCCTCCTAGGTCTGGAAATCTGATTCAGTTAGCGGTTCAGATTTTCAGGCCACTGTTGGGTCACAGACCAAGCTCATAGCAGAATTATCCAACCTCCCCATCTCCATCTCAACCCACAGCGTCACAGTCGCTGTACCTCAAAAATGGGAAGAACACACAATTTAACTCCTTTTTTTTTGTTTTGTTTTTTTGCCTAATTTGAGAGAGAAATGAGCAAAGCATGCATCTGTAGTGCAACAATGTTCTGCCCTCACAAAAACTAGCATCTATAAAACTTTACCCATGTAGGCAACAGTTTTTAATGTTGATCTAGTCCAGAAAGTCCGGGAGTTATGAGTAAGTTTGTGAAAGAGGACTTATAATATGATTTTGATTGGTTTTTACAGGCCAGTGGGCTGTAACATTACTTGAGTGTTTGTAGACTAGTTCATGACATGACTCATGGCTCAATACCAGATTTTCATTTGACAATAAAACTGCCACACAAGTTATCATTTTGTGTGTGCTAGTGTCTTTCTTTCACATTTTTCACATGGCAATATAGCACAAATGTTTTCAAAAGTGGAAGATCTTACGAAATCTAGGGGTAGACTTAAGTGAGTGGGTGAATCAACACACCAACATTCGCCACTCATAAAAGAGGTTTAAATTCATGATTGAAAAGGGATCTGTTGTAACATCTGTGGGAATTCAGTCAGAGATATTTCATTAAGACCTCAAAAAAACGGAAGTCTTTTAATCACAGGATAGAAAGTTCTGGTTTATTATGTTCGTATGAGGACTAAAGGAACTTTTCTCTTCCTTTTGGGTCCATAATACTTATAACACAGTAACCTTGCCTGTAGCAGGGTTCAGTAAATAATAGGCATTTGGGAGATTTCAAAGCAGAGGAGAAAGACGGATGACACTGTCAGGACACCGTCCCTGACTTTCAGAGGACACCGGAGGGAAAACCACGTCACACTGAAGTTCAGCAGCCTGGTGGGTCTACCGAGAGACAGCAGAGGTAAGAAAGTTTGAGAACTCATTAAATGATTTATAACATTTTCTGCTCTCTTCTCTTATTCTTAAAACACGAAGTTCCAACTGAGGTTTTATTCTTCATCTGCCAAACTGTTTATTAGTCTTGCATGAAAGAAAAATGAATTGAAGGGACAAAAAGTAGAAGAGACGGGTGATCAAAATCATCAAATATGTAAAAAAAAAAAAAAAAAAGAATTACACATTTTCAAAGGGTTTGACATTATAAAGGGTACAACAGAAAAACAGGTGTTCTCAAAATTGATCATATTTATCCATATCTGCTCACCAAAAGGGTTTTCTTCCTTTTTCAGGCACAAACTGATAATTACTATACAAAATTACTTGTGTATGTGTATGCATGCACAAGATGTTTACTAATTTCCTGTCTTATCTTTTGGTCTTAATCAAAAGTACTGACCCCCGAAGTGCCCCAGGCATGAGGACGTTGGATCCTGGCTCCGTCCAAGCTGCTGGAGTCGACCCACAGCCTCCTAATCCAGCTTACCGGCCTTCAGCCTGACTGCTCATGCGCAGCTGCTTCCTCTGCTCTGCTGTGTTTATACATTTAAAGCAGCTCGCCTCTGTTGTCACTTGAAATCACTTGTCAGCTTATATAATTGCATGAAAACCACTGTAGGCCATGACATTTTCAATATTTCTAAATGCCACTTCTCTTTCAAAGTTTGTAAAGGAGGAGAGAAATATATTGGCAGAAAGAATGATATGGATGGAATCTTAGATGGCATGCTGTGGCTCAGTCGTTTAAAGAAGATATTAGGTCCCACATTAATTATTATGTTAGTAATAATTAACGGTTTCATGTAAAACACAAAGTATTATAAAATTAAAAAAAACTTTAAGATGCTTGGCTCATGAATCCATTGAACCATGATGGAACAGGGTCAACAATAACCAGCTGATTTTACTTCATATTTGCCAAGGTTATTAACTGAAACAGCGTTTTTTCTGTGAATTGCAAGAGATGATAATGAACTGTAATAAGGTGAGACAGCAGTTTGTCACCAACAGGTCTGTTTTGACATCATTTTCTTTCCTCAATGTGTCTTCTTTTAGACAAGGGTGAAGAAAACCTGTCTGGAGGAGTTTATTCCAGAAAAACATTGTGTGTCTCCAGATCTCTCCAGATTTCACACAAAGTTAACCTGGGTCACTCTGAACCTTGTCATGTGTGCACATTGTGATCAGTTGACAACTCTCTCTGTATTAACGACATCATTTGCGAGTATAAAGAAGGATTTTATGCTAAGCAGAAAATCAATTGACTTCAATGAGTCAGACATCATAAATACAGCGAGACCTTTGACCCTCAGATTCAGATTTTAGCAGCTGTTTCAATACTTTAATGTAAAACTTGCAACGTAAAAAATAATTGGCTTCATTAGAGTAATAAACAGGGAAAGTTTTACGGTGATACCCAGTAGTTTCCATTCTTACCACATTAACCTGAAGTGTCCCACCTTTTAAAAACTCTTTTATAGCAAAAAGCTGAGTAAGCAAAAGCTCCAACAAAACAGGCTTGAAGCAGTTTACAGTAACAGCTGGTTTACACTCTGGATATACTCACTCTCTTCTGCTGGAAACATATTTGACAGCCTATTGCCTCTGCTTCATAAAAAAGAGACGTAAAAAATGTGCCGATCATTAAACTCTGATCTAAGAAAACCTTTTTTCCCTTCAAGAAGCCAACTGATATTAGGCAGCCGGGAAACAGTAGCGTCATATAGTAATGTAAAATGTGTACATATGCTAGAGGCTCAGTGTTTGATTCGGAGTGATTTGTTTCCCTTTTCTTTTAAAGGAGTCATCACCTGGTATATTTGGTTATCCATTCTCCCTTAAACTTACTTTCAATCAATTCTTAACATTT
>JAOXYM010000005.1:4337456-4365180 GCA_028567055.1 Leptatherina wallacei | reverse complement strand
TATAGTAATGTAAAATGTGTACATATGCTAGAGGCTCAGTGTTTGATTCGGAGTGATTTGTTTCCCTTTTCTTTTAATAACTCTTTCTTTGCCTCGTTCTGCTTTTCCTTTTCTGTAATCTAACTTTTCCCTTCCTTTATTTCTCAGTACCGTTCCCCCTCTCCATCTTTCTGTACACCATTTTTCTCTTTCTGTCAACTCTCACTCCCTTTTTAGTCTCTGGGTGCCTCATTCCAAAGCCTCAGACTGAGAGCCTGAGAAATATCGATCAACACTGGCTGAAGGGCGAGAATCGAGTCAACAGAAAGAAAAGGGAGGGAAAAAAGAAAAGGAAAGATGGATGGAGAAGGGAGAATAGGATGCTGACACAGGGTTTACAAAATAATGTGTGTACAAGAAAGAAAAAAGGGACGGAAATGATCAGATGAAGCAAAAAATAAAGGAAACAGGCTGCTGTTTGGACATTTAGGCTGAGGAAAGAGAAGAGGTAAATGTCAGTTTGTGTTAGAAGTGTGTGACGAATCAGGGGAGAGGATGAAAATGTGACTGGAAGGCCTTTTCAAAAGGCAAAGAAATTGTAAGTGAATTAGTGAAAGAAAAGATGTGGAGGAAAGAAGAAAAGGGGATGACGAAGGGTGAGAAAAACTTGATGGAAGAGGAGAAAGTTAGGACACAAAGTGATGGGGAAATCAGGGAGGAAACCTTCAGATAAAACGATGACAGTAGGAAACAGGCGGATTATGCGAATCAGAGAGCGGTACACAGAGATGTAGAAAGCAGCAGGGAGGCAGATGGAGTGACATTTACAGAGTGGTGATGATCGAATAAGCATGAAGGTTAAAGCCATTTTCTCCCCTTGTAGCCTGACACACACAGACACACACTTGTGGGCTTATCTGTTCATGCATTCATGCACACACTACCTGGACAAATGTGTGCTTTAGAGCTCAGTTTAAATGATCACACACTTACACACAATTACAGCAGTGCTGGAGTTTTGTCCTGATTATACAGAAATGAAAGAATTACGAACTATAAGCAACTTCACAAGCTCGAGTTTCTTCCCTATATAGAATACTTAACCTGCATGGTTATTGTGAGAGGCTGACACCTTTCATGGAGTCAAAACAGACAAGAGATCAATAGTTACCTTTCTTTATATGTCATATAACATCACAAGTATACCAGCTGCACACTGGACAGATTTTAATGAACATAGGAACACACTGATCTGTGTATAGCAGTAAAGTCAAAGAAAGGATTTATTTCCCTGTTTGTTTGGGGTATTACAGCCCAGGATGTTGTTCAATGTCAGTTTCAGATAACAGGAAGTTTGATTATTTAGTGTTAAAAATCTAAAAGTTTTATGTCATGAATATGCGTATATAACACAATTTACCCATCATAAACAGTCCTAACAACCATGAAAAGGCTACATAGATTTGCAAAGGAAAATGTAAGGTATTAACAATAAAGACTCAAAAATGCATGGCGTCCTGTCTAGGGTGCGCCCTGCTTCTCACCTTGTACCTGCTGGGAAACTGTCAGATACCTTTATTTCCATAAAAATAAATAAAAACGTTGAACCAATATACATTTTACATCACATGAAAGCGTCACCAAATCCAACTTTTTCATAAAAACTCCTGTAGGGCAGGACGTGTTCAGCTGCAAGCTTCCATGGAAAAAACAGTTCAAATCCCATCTGTCAAAATGTTCTAAACTTTTTTCAGTTCTGTACTTTGATGTCAACTGTGATTGGTTAACTTCAAGAATACACACTGCAATTTACGTAAATAAATATGTACATGGAAAAAAAACAAGCTCAAGAGCTAAAGCCCTTTGAGAAGAGGAATAGTGTTGGCTTAAAGAGGGGGGCGCTTGGTCTGAAGCAAAACTGATTTTATGAAAAGCCACAAAAAGAAATCAACATGTTTTCCAATGACTGGTTAAAGGTAAAAGGCTGCATCGTGCCACCAGATGGTCAAGATATGAGCTACGTTGCTAGAACATTTTAATACTGGTAGTATTGTCAGCATAGATGGATTTGCTCTTTACTAGGCAATGTTTCGGTGGATGTTACATCTCAAAGTAGCAACCACATGTAGGCAAGGACCCAAAGTTTTCCAGCCGAACACTGAAACTGTGGCGATCAATGATATTTATCTGATCTCTAAGTTGTTTTAATGATGCGATGAATTAAAACTTCAGCAGCTACTAGACACAGTCAACAAAGTATTATATACTGAATGTGAATAAGTGAGCTGTGGTCAACTTTTCAAAGGAAGATGGGTTTGTTGTTCTATAAATGACAGCTTAGAAGCATCATGACAAACAATAACATTGCTATGTTAGGCTGTCAAAGCAGAAACCTGATCTCTTTCCCCCCCCCAAGAATGTGCGGCAATTTAAACAGAAAAGAGAACGCACACAAAAATCTTGCGAACCCTTGCTCTGAGTCAGTCGATTCCCAGTCTCAATGGCCCGATTCCCTCTACTCCAGAAGCGATAAAGACTCTCACCCCATCTCCCTTAAAACCCTGGCTCCGTCAGAACAGCACCTACTGTCTGCCTCCTCGTGTAAGAGATAAGAAGTCTGTTCAGAAAAAGCCCGCTTTTCACGCGTTCTGACATTTGCAGTTTTGTCAGCGGAGCTAAGTGTGCTCTTTATTAGGCTAACCTTTGAAGAGCAGAGAGTCTTTATGTTGTTTGACATATGAGGAAGGTTGAGGTGGTGAAGGGAAACAAGAACATTTTTGGTGGGAGGTTGTTATGTTAAGTTATCAAAATGCCGACAGGCTTGGCTGCTTGGTTGCCATTTCGTGTAGTATTTCATCTCTGAGGTAATCTCGGTGGTGTATTGTCTTCCCTTGCCTTTGTCTATGAAAAACAAGAAGGGATCAATCTGTGTTTGAACAGCTATTCAAGCCCTTGGCTATTTCCCCTGTAAATAAAGGCATGTTGTTGATCTGTGCAATAACCTCAGAATATGGTCCAGGATCACTGAGGCTGTGTATCTGTCCATTTGGGCTTTGAACTCTTCATGCTGCTGTGATGCCAAAGCAGTTTTCAGCTCTTGCAACTCTTCTCTTCAATCAAGCCTTTGAGTGTATAATAATGTCTATAGACTATTCAAGTGATCATCAACTAATAGACAAAATCCCAAATACTGGATGATTCATCTCGTTTTAATAAGGCTGATTGGTCATTCAAAGCATTTCTTTCTTTGATATGATTGTAAACTGAAAATCTTATAAGGACTGGTGGGACTGTGGGAGGTTGTGAAAGGCATTTTTGCACTTTACTAATAATTTATGGACTAAATTAGGTCATTGCTTATTCAGCCTTCAAATAACTTACAGGTACTAGCTTCTGTCTGGCAGCTTGTGAGGTGAACTTAAGAGCATGTAATATTTGTTGTAGTGACAAATTCTCAATGATAACCTTAGCAAATACCCAGGACCATCATTATTTTCTGTTATCAATAAAGTCTGCTGCGATCAGCCACCACAAGCCACGGCTCGCAACAAACCAAGGAAAAAGCTGCAGCAGATTCGGTGATTCAATAACTGCTATGGTCCACATCCCAAATGCTGTTTTAACACCAAAAGTAGGGTGTTTTTAAACACTCGTATGCTAGGCTAAAATAAGATTATTAAATCCATTCTCATTGCCAGAAACAACGTGTTACTCTTTGGCTCCAACATATTCAGAACTGGTAACGTAACTTCCATGACATCCCAGGGAACCGGCCTGTAACTGCAACATGAACAGATAGCGTTAAGCTTTATCCTGCAGGCTGTGTGGGGCCAGAGTTTTTGATAAGGTTGAATTTCTGACATAATCTGGTTAGTTTATTACATTTTAATGGACTGCAGATGTAAGCCCAACACAGCGGACCTGACATTGAACTGCACTTGTCTTGCAGTCAGGTAAAATCAATCAATCTCCTCTTTTTGTTTGCAAGCTGTTGCTGTCAGTATCAGAGCCTCTACGTGAGTCGTGATGGTTGGTAAATGTGATCCTATAAAGAAAAAGTGAGCTTTTTCCCCAATTTTGTTGCCCTGATGGCAGCATCGTCCATCAGTTTTCGATATCCACTTCATCCTATTCGGGGTTACCGAGGTACTGGAGTCTTTTCCTAGCTGTCACTGTGCAAGAGAGGAAGTATAACATTGGACAGGTTATTACAGGGTCCACACAGAGACAAACAAACACTAAATTCAGAGCCACCAATTAACATCACACCCATGTTGCCTATCTGTGGGAGAACCTGGACAGACGTGCATGGGGAAACTCCACATGGAATCCAGCAGAGATTTTAACTAGAACCTTTTTGATGAGAGGCTACAATGCTAACACACACATCTTTTGTCTTTTGAGGACTGGTCTGACTGTACAGACACAAAGAAGTACAACTTGTTTGGGGGTGCCCCTTAGCTATCTGTCCTTCCTGTCTCTATTGAAATCCATCTCTGCCTCTGGTCAACTCTGTAAGAGCTTATTCCACCACAGGCTACAGTGATGGGACATCACTAGTCAGCGAAAAGATGAGACAAAGTCACTAATGCTGGCAGAGAGGAACACTAAGGGAGCGCAGAGATGGAGCGTGGGGACTAATTTAGCTCAAAGAATCAAGGAAGACACCAACTCAGAAGATGCATGCTTATAATAGATAGGTATAAAATGAAAAATGTAAACATATTCTTACCCCCCTCATCTCTGTATGTGCCACCAATCTCTGTATGTCAGCTCTGCAAATTCCATTAAAAGAAAGGTCCACTCTTAAATATGCCCGTTTAGATTTTCCATTAATACCAATTTGTCTCAGTGAGGTCTTCTAAAATGAGAGCAAAATCCTGTTAGACTTAAAGGCAAAAATAAACAAGACTTGTGGGAAATAAGGCAAGGCTGACATAAGCTTTACAACAGAACATGTGTTTTAATGCTTTTGGACAGTTCAATCTTTCAACACTACATCATACCAAAACCCCTGTGTCACCTAGAAGCTAAAGCTGGAGCTCTTTCATTTACTGCAAAATTCTGTGTTCTCTGTTCACTACAGACCATTCTTGGGTAATTAATTGGATAGTCTCAAGGGAAAATAAATATCATAATTGGGAATAAAAAGTTGATACAAGTTGGCACAAAATGAAAAAAAATCCTTAAATTATGTAGAATTTTATGTGCTGACACCTAGGCTGACAGTTCTTGTTCTGAGGCTTTCTAGTAGAGGGTTTAGGTTTTCTTGCATTTGTTTATGCATTTGTTTCTTAAAAAGACGTTAACCATCTCATGATGCTTCAGTTTATACTCCAAAAACTCATGTAGGTCGTGAGAAAAAAATGCATAAACAAAGGCATTTTTTAAAAATGTACTTTTTAATGCTTCTTCTGCACTCTGATGTGATGCTCTAATGTTTTATGTAAAGCACCTTGAATTGTCTTGTACATTAAATGTGCTATATAAATAAACTTGCCTTCCCTTGCTTTACTTCAAGGCAGGAAACCATGCAGAAAAGCTTTAAATCAATCCATGATGTTTATGAAAAGTGATGCACCATGAGTCAACAACTGAAAGCTGGCTAGGAAGCTTTATTAAAGTTGAATTTAGAAGATTTTTGTATAATAGGGAGAATTTTCAGATACAAAGACATTATTCTGCAACCCTTAATGTACAATATAATTGGTAGTGAGTGCTTAAATGACTACATATGCAGGAGTAGCCGTGAATGTGTCATGCCGGTTTTCTGAGACGGTGTCTCTGGTGCTGAAATTTCAGCCTCCAGCACGAGCTAATGCCAAAATGACTTCTGGGCTGCTTGAATGCTCGACACAGAAAGCTTTAAGTAGGTTACCGATAAGTGTGTAAGGTATATGAAATGCATTACAAAACAATTTAATGATAAAAAGGGAGAGATGCATTTCAGCAAAAAGAGGAATATGTCATACAATATTAATGATGTAAAACTGTGTAGAACAATTTAGACAGTTTGTTATATCACCATATGTAGGTGTGTTATATTTGACTGACACAATGAATCCCTTGCATGCATTCCATTATTCATTTATAAAGATTGAAGTCATTTTCTTCTGTTTATCTACAATTGTTTTCTTTTTTTAATCATTAATGCGGCTGGTTTTAGCAGGAGGATTTCTGTTAAATTTTGCATGACAGTTTAGAAGTTTATTGTTTAAGCCCATTGCACGCTGCCTTTCAGTGGACATGTGACTCATCTTTCATTCGTCACGCCACATTTCATGTGATATGTGAAGTGTTTGTACATCTGTGTGCTAAACTAAGCATGCATACACGTGCAAATGTTATAGCCTAGGTGTTGAAGATGCACAGAGGAGTTAGATTTCCTCCATTGAAAGTGTTTTCTTGAACCCAGCAGCCTCATGCATACTTGTTATGAATCAACTTTCAGTGACGCATTTGCTTATTCGTGCATGGATATGTCAACAGAGATGCTCCACCAGAGAAGGAGTCCTTACCTCTGGATAACCTCCTGCTTTCTCCATCTATCCCCACACAACATCCTTCTTTTAATCCCTCCTTTTGTCCCCCGTTCTCTCTGGTCCATTCAGTGATGTGGGAGGCACACCGAGCAGTGAGACCTAGTAGAGGGAGCTCTGTGTGTGTGTGTGCAGGAGGGGTAATTTGCATTCCCTGCCACTGGCCACCTCAGCCTCAGAGGCCCTAAAGAGACGGCTCTTTGAGCTGCATTGAAAGAGATAGGGTTTGTGTTGTGTGTGTGCGTGTGTGTGTGTGTGTGTGAGCAAAAGAAGAATGTGGTGGATGACAGATAGGTACAAAGTGACAAAGAGTCAAAACCTCATGGCTCATAAGTTTTGCATGTCTGCAAGTATGTGATTTCTGGACCAACAAGTAGAAGGCTGTGTGCATATATGTATCTGCATTCATGTGCGCATTTCCACCTAATGACTTTGCTTTCAAGCAAACTATATATATATATGTGTGTGTGTGTGTCTAGTTTCTATGGACAGATAGAACTGAGGTCGAATGGATTCTGTTAATGGTCCAGTTTGTGCCATCATGCCCCTCATAACAGTTTTAAAAGACAACATATCTTAACATCAGCAGATGGTTTATATCCTGAATAAGGCAAACGAAGCAATCCCTATTTAGAATGTTAGTTACAGGCTATAACTCAAGAAATCCTTTCACTATGTACTACCACTTCTCTTTATTCGAGCTTATCTTTGCTTTACAGCATTGCTAAGTAATTTCACAATGCTGTTGGTCTGAATAACATGGTAACAAGATAGCTGACCGTGCTACTGTAAGATAGCCAACTCAGCATTTCAAAATGTGAACAATATCAATAAATGTGAAGATTAATAAAAAAAAAAGACAAATACACTGAGAACTGAATGTCCATTCCTGTGATGCATTATGAAACACAGCAGAGGTGGTGGCAGAAAGCACAACAGCACTACTGTAGAATACGACGTGTCAAATTCATGTTTATCGCTTTAATCAAACATTTTTTCTTTAATGCACACATACACAAGTTCCTAATGTGCTTTTCAAAAGTACTCATATCTGGTCATTTTTGGTGCAGAGGAATCAATCTGGACATATTTTACTAATCACTTATGGTAGTTTACATAGAAACCACACAGACCAACAATCAGCCATAGAACACATCGGTATAGTGGGCGAATGTCTGTCTCTCCTGTATTTTTGGTAAGTTCACACCGCTGTCAGAATATGTTGAGGTCTTTATTTGACATTTTGGTGTTGCATTCTTCTCTACCACAACACAAGTGATACAAGGAAGGCAGATGGTTTGATCCATAAGAGCCCTCAGACATCAAACAGACAAGGAGCAACTCCTTTTTTTATTTAATATGCATTCATACTTGACAGGCGTTGCCTGATAGAAAAAAAGAAAAAGAAAATGAAGAAAGAAATTAAGTCAACTGCAATTGCTCCATCATTGTGGGTCAGTTTGATACACTATCATCTGAACATTAGTGCACACCAAACATAAGACCCACCTGCTCAAGAGGTCTTGAACCTGGACCCAAGAAATTCAGACTTATAGAATATCAGGTTATGAGTCCAAGTTATACCACAAAAGAAAAAAAAACACACCAGCTGAATCAAACTAAAGAAATAGGTAAGATCCTCCTATGAAAGGATGAATATGTTTCAGCTGCCAAAATGTTATTTAATCATAACTAATGCAGGGAGCCCTTTCTTAATCCTTATACAAACATGTTGGAAGACCTCTTGTAGTAGTAAAGAATAACCTGGTTGCTTTGTTTTAGAAGGGTCAAATTATTGATCTGACACAATAGAAAGTACTTAAACTGGGTTTTAAAAATAAACAAAACAGTTTTATTAGTTTCAACAAGTAGTTTTGGATTAATTTGACTGATACCAGTGTAAAAAGCAAGGCAAACCAGGACTTAATATGTACACTTTTGCCTTTAACCGGAAAACCAAACTAGAGGTGCTAACACACCCTTACACTCGTGTTTTTGCTTAATATGCAAGTTCAATATTTACTCTGAGGGCAGCAAATTTGAGATTCTCATTTTCTTTCCCCTGTAAACAGCCAAAATTGTAAGATTGTAAGTATGAAAATATTGAAAAGCTCTGCAGAGATGAGGTCGAGATGAGGAAGGGCAGAGCAGGGTTTCACAATTCACCGTGACCAGTTTCAGATTAGGAAAAAAATGAAAATTTAATCAAGGGCAGCTTTAAAACAAAATACCCATGTCAGCTCGGGAACTTTGACTTAACATGGCTTTTAAAAAGGTATGGATCTATTAACACTTTAGAGACATTAAGAGAGAAAATATCCTTCATTAAGTATTTTGAATCAGAAACCTTAGGCAGCAGGTGCTTGTTAGCCAGCATGGCTCTAAACCACTGCACGGCGTGTTGGTGTGAGCTGTTTATTAAAGGGGAAGTTTAATTGATAGGACAGGGTATATCTGACTTCATCAAATCCTATTAGATGCACTTCATCAATCCCAGAGTTAACTGAGATGATATCCCAGATTGTGCTGGAGTGCCGCTGCAGAAGCCAAGTCTGAAGAACATGGATAGTTAAAGCCTGGGAGCTTATTATCTAAGTACTGTTTTAAAGTCGGTTCACTCTCTGGAGGCTAAAAAGATCATTTAAATGGACTGTCTGACGCTAAATCCTATTTCTACCTTCACTGCTCATCCAGAGCATATGGTGATGACTGGGAATCGGAAAGAAAAATCAGAGGGGATGTGGGGAACATACAAAGAGAAAGGATGAAAGGAAGAAGGAAAGGAGGCAAAATGGTGGGAAGGAAGGAGAGCGGCTGGATGAAAAGACCAGCAGTGCATGTAGAGGAGGAAAAGACGAAACAAACATGGAAGCTGGTCGATCAAACCGATGACCTGCATGAATGAGGTAAAATGAGTAAAAAGCACACCGTGGAGATTATTGGAAGCACATGATGCGTTCACCCAACGCATACGCAAATCAACCCATGCATGCATCCACGCGCATATTCCCTCCTCAAATTCCCCGCTCGCTCTCTCCATCTCTCTGGCTTAGGGGCTATAAATAGCTGGAACTGAGCTCTTGCTAATTCCTTCATTCAGAGCCCAGTGAAAAGGCAAAATGCATGCGGCCTTTGATGCACACCCTGACAGGAAGACACAGGAAGTGCTGGATGGTTGCCCCTGCATCTTCTATTTAAATTCTGCAATCCTCTCTTTCTCTTCTTCCTTCCATGTTTCAAATCCCTCATCCATTTCTCATTTTACTGTCTCTCACCAACTTCACTGTTGCTTCTGAGTGGCCTTTAGAGGCAACCTGACAGCTTCAAAATGTGATCAATATCATAATCTGGCAGTGCACTCCATCTCTGTCTTGTAATCACATTATGAAGGTACTGCATTCGCTCGCATATACAATAAGTAAAGATATAAAAGAAAATAATGTTAATCATTTTCTCCAAATACAGGCTATGTGCAGAGACGAGACGGACTCAAACTAACTCACCCAGAGTAAGAGCGGGGTAGGGCAAATAAGTCTAAAAAGTGTTTAAAATTCTACAATGTCTTAACCTGCACTCTCCTCCATCCTCTTGTTTTAGGGCAATAACTGAAATATCAGCTCAGCTCATCCCATTCTCCTGATTTAAGACCAGGAAATCATGCCAGGTACGTAAGTTATAGTGAATATAGCCTGGGAACCGGATAAATCTGAGAGCTCAAGTTTCCTTAACTGGCAAGAAGCATCTCTCCATCGGTCCCTGCTTAGGCCAAGCCAAACACAACTGCTTATTCAATGTGGTAAATTGTGGTAGATTTGATACCAATATCAGTGAGCTCACTGGGGGGGGGGGGGGGGGGGGGGTTGTTGAATTGCTCTGGTTCACTGTAGAAGATGCACTGTCTGTTTCATGTGAGCTCACTGATATTGCATTTTAGGAATGCAAAATGAACTGACAGACTGGGAGTAATTCACATTTATGTTTCTGTCTGGTCATGCCAAGCTAAAACGACAATGGATATATCAAGAAAACTACTCTGGATTACAAGAAGATACTTTATCTTAATAGAATTTCTTTGGTGCATGTACTTCTTGTGTTTAAGCTTCAATGATGACGTATTAGGATCTACAATTTAGCAGATTTTGGTCTCCTGAGCATGTACACAGACAAGCGCGAGACTCCTGTCAGCTGAAATGGCTGACTTTGACATTGCTCCCCTCCACATAAACAAATTAACTCATTTAAAATGATCATTCGTCTCATCCACACTTTCCAAATGTTACTGGACCACGTCGACGGAATTCAGATTTTACAAGAGTCATTTAGTGTTTAACAGCTGCTCTTCTTCTAATGTGTCAGGGGGAAAAATGTGTTTTGGGCCAGTGTGCATCAACTGATGAATGCATAAGTTATAGTAATGAGGTTTGGCTACTGTGCCAAAGTCCTGAGGGTTTGAATGAGAAACAAAGCAACTTAAAAAAGGCAGCTCTCTTAAAGAAATGGTCCACTTATACTTATGAGATGCCTGTCGGATGTTGGACTTATTCTTATGCCAGAGAAACATACATGTAGTTATGGGAGGAATTGCATCAGCATTTATACGTTGTAGTTTGTCTCTGACCGCTTCTCTGTTTGGTCCTAACCCAGGGGTGTCCAGCTCCAGTCCTCGAGGGCCACTATCTTGCAGGTTTTTTCGATGTTTCCCAGCTCCAACACACCTGACTGAAATGAACGAATCATTGTGCAGAACTCAATTTAATTTGATTCAGGTGTGTTGAAGCAGGGAAACACTGAAAACCTGCAAGACAGACTTTGGACACTGATGGAAAAATCTTGTATTTATGACTTTGTGAACCCTGAATGACTTCGAGACCAGGACTGTGGTGTATCAGTTGTGTTTATGTTCACTGTTTTAATGGCATCTGTAAAAGACTTTATGGCCTTCCTGCTTATCTGGTCTCCTCACCCCAGGGGGTTAACATTACGGAGTGTATAAGTTAACTAAGGAGGGGCTATGTGTGTATAAAGGGGAGTTGTTCTGACTGAAACTTTAGTTCAATATATGTCTCCTGGCAGATTTAACTTCCTTGCAAGTAAATAAGCTTATGACTTCTACCTGATCTGAGTGTCTGTGGTTCATCGGGAGTTTTTTCCTAACAGACACCCCTCCGCTTACCCTTGTTTTTGCAAGGGTAAGGTGTCCCTTTTCATTTGGGGATCAAGCCACAGTCAGCTAGCCCTTCAACAGGGGGCTGATCACATGATCACTACAACTTAATCCCCCAAAGAACAGGGGCTCCTATACATTCAAGCATGGGGAAAGGGAGGTGCATGAGGAGGAGTTGGAATTGTTATCCGGTACGACTGCAGACCCTGAGCTCTGAACCAATAGTATTCCGGCATGGTTAATATCGGCTTTTCTTTTTCCCTTTATTGAACAATGTTTACTTTAGATACTTTAAGAAATGTAAAGCAATAAAAATTTGCAAAGCTTTCATAGTTTACTGAATCCCTTATATAGGAATAATAAGTGTTATTTAGAACTTCAATTATTTAAATAGAGAATGTATCAAGAATAAACACACAATTAGAATTAGTTTTCTAATTTCAGTAATGTCATATTACTAACAGTTATACATCATAGAGTAGCATACATTCATGGTTTTATTAGAATGTATTGGTTTATAGTTTAGTCAGGTGGCTCTAAAAAATGCCTTATTACGATAACTAGAAGTTCAGAAAGCATTATGTGTCCAAAACACTAGTTAGGTTACTCCCTCAACATAACCCCATCTACTTGTCATGTTTTAACAAATTACTGGGCCTTTCCCTCTGACTCTTGCTTTTCAATATTAAGATGAAGCATCATCGTGAGAACCACTTGTATATCTCATCTTTTCTGGGACAGATTTTAGATTTGGTGATACTGTTGTCAACACTGATATTTGCTTCAATGTCAAGCTAGTGGTGGGCAGAAACTACACCCTGCAAACAAACTGATCTCTGGGAAGATGCCACCACCGCTTATGACATAAGAAATGCACTTAAATGCACAAAAGCTCTACTCTGGAGTTTGATTTCAAAGCTTTCAAAGCCATATCAAATCATGAAACTGGACTGCATCCCACACACAAGGAGGAGTTTCACAGATAATCTGTTCTCAAATCCAAACACAGCCGTTATGACTTGAAAATAACAGTCCATCACACACCACAATCTGTGCAATGACACACACTTATTTCCATTTTCATGCCTGAAATGGGTTCTTCCCAACTCCTCTATTTGTTTGTTTAGATTCTCTAGCCTGAGTGCTTGCAGATAATCTTATACTATCCTTTTTCAGCAGTGTCAAACTCGCAGGCTACGGCAACTTATAGCTGCAAAAAATATAAAACCTGCCCTCTTCTTCTAAACTCCTGTCTCATATTGGACATTGTAGTTCTGTGTGACAAAGAGAGAAGTGAGAGTCAGATTTGATAATATTGTCATCCCTCAGGACCTGTCTGAGTCTCTTCACTGGCATGTAAATGAACACCTTTGAAAAACTGAATTTAATGTTTCAGTCTTAAAGATCTTTTTGCAACACATCCAAGATGCTACATCATTTCCTAGGGGTGTATATAATCATTATTTTGAATTAACATAAATTCTGTTGCATGTCATGCATTACTTGAACTCTGTCATTATAAATCCCACTTCTCTTTATTTATTCATTAATTTAATAAGGGACATATTGCACACTAATGAACATATGTAAAAAAATTAAATACAATAAAAATGTGTGTAGAGTTAATATTATGCTAATTTATTTATCTATTTTACAAAAACAAAACCACATTTTCCTGGTCTATTTTCCACCCTATATGTTAATTATAAAGGTCAGTACTGTCAGGAGCATGATATATTTCCACTTAGCATCCAAAACACACTGTGATAAGAGAATGAGTGTTCCTGCAAAATCATAAGAGCAGAGTTTAATACTTTGACGGCATTTTCAGTAACGCTACCTCAGATTGGATTTACAGCCAATTTTTAAACCAATAAAACAATCTTGGGGAATGCAAAGTTTTAAAGCATACAACTATAATACAGAGAGTGATGTTGAATTCCCGACAGACATTTAGGTCGCTGATACTTTTGTTTTCAGTCACTGTCCGTTTCAGAAGAAAGTGCTTGGTTAGGTTTGGGTTAGAAATGATACGGTTTGGGCGGCCAGACATTATGCCAGTCTTGAAACTTAGAATTGTAGTCCCTGTTAGACTTCTCAAATACCATCCAACATTTTATGAGTTGGCCTTTTCTGAGTGCATATTAACCTAGATGGATGAACGGAACCGATGAAAGTGAGACCGACCCTGGTTGATCAGATTTTCTCCTCAATCTCACTGCCTAAGACAAAGCCTCTGACCCAGCAGACCGACTGTTGTCTGCAGCACTGAGGACTGAGCAGAGGAGAGACGAACGGACTGAACAAAGAAGACAAAGGAGGAGGTGAAACCTGAAATGAGGTCCGGAAATAAAGATCGACTCCATCAGATTTGGTTTGTAAAGGTTGGATTGAAGGCTAAATGAAACCTTCTGTTCTGATCTTCCTCTTTCACAAAATGACAGCGACGCTCTCTGCTTCCCACTGTGTCCTTGTGTTTTTATTAAATACTCTAGCTTGTCATTTAGTTCTGGTATGCCTATTTACAGTCAAGAAAACTTTATGAGAGATTGTGTAGGATGTGTGTGTGTGTGTGCGGGAGAGAGAGAAAGACACCAGGGGAGTTATAGGCACCCTTGCTGTATGTAACAATTGTTCATTCCAGGGGAAGTGTATTCTGCCTGCAGAAATATTTATGATCCATTTTCCTCACCACCCCCCGTCTACCATCTTTGTACTGTGAAAGGTATCAGCTGAGACAGGCAGGAGAAAGAGGTGGGATAAAGAAAGAGTTGGAGCAAAATAATCAAAGATTTTTCTGGCATGAGAAACGATATATATCATATTTCCACTGCTGGATGCTGGCACTTCTCCCTCTCTTTCCATTATTTATTTGTTTGTTTTTAACCATTTTATTTATTCATTCACCTCTAGCCCTTTGACGATGCCGATGCGGCAGCGTGGCCCACGGATGCCGTGCGCATTATTGTATTAGTATTGAACTGTTCTTGATGAATCTCCTCAGAAAATTGAAATATTGCAGAATGGAGAGATGTGGGAGTTTGAGCTTGATGCATGGAGATAGATGAAGTAACGGATAGAATAATTTATAAGGCCCTCTGCTAGCACCCTGCAGCTCAGCCAACGTAGCGTGCCGCTGACAACGCTGAGGTTAGCAGTTCAAATCCCGAAGGATTATCTGGCAAAACCAATGAATACCTTCCTTGAAGGGACTAATTGAACAGAACTAGCAGCTTAAAAGGCACTTTTGTAGCAGCTTATCAGGGTAAAACCCCAACCAACCACTGATACTGTCGAAAGTGATAGAGGAGGTCCTCCTCGGTTAGTTCTTCCTTTTTATACTCATCCCATTCTGTTTGATTTAGATTGAACTCTTACCTGTTGATCTGGCAATGTTAGTTACATTCAGCATCACATTCAAGATGATATTAATTTACCCACATTGGATTCTTGAGCTTCCAGATAATCCTAACAGGCCTTGATTGCAGACATTGTCAAAATGGCATTGGGGAAAAATGTAAAAGTGTACATTTATATTGTAGATTGGCTGGATAAAAGCAGCCCATTCTCACAAGAAAAAATATGTAATATGTCATTTCATCCACATGTGCAATTGATAAAAAAAATTTGAGAAGGCAACATATCCGTACTGCAATGCAATAAGAAGGGCAGCGTCCATTTCCATAATGAGAATCCCAATCCATCAATAGTAAAATATGTAACCCCTTACAATTTCTTTTGTCCTAACCTAAGGAATCCAAAAAAGTTATAAGAAAAAGTTGAGTCATTATTATAAAACGTATAATTATCATATGCATTGTGAAAAAAGGTTTTGCATTCATCCCCTCTGGGATGGGAGTTGGAGTACCACTCCAGCTTGTCCTTAAGAGTCTTTCACGTGGGATTCCCTACGATGACTGCAGGGGTAAAATGCGAACCATGTCCAAGTTCAGTGCCAGTTGTGAGGTTGCTGAAAAGATATCCAGGAAAAGACCATTTTTCCAATCACGACGCAGACATGGATGCAAGATCTATCTCTTGGGTTGTCGGAGTGAAACTGCAACATTTAGCACCATGTAGCTGCCATGAGATAAGGGTTGATAAAGGTTGAAGCTGTGAGGCAACATCTCTCAACCAATCGGGATTTGTCATATTGATGTGATTTGATGGAAAAACATAACCAATAGAAAATCTTATGTGGCAACATACTTTTTTTTCTAATTTTCCACCTTATGTTGAACTGCAACCTGGAAAAAAATTGAGTTTTTTTTTTTCTCTCTTAAAATTAAAACCTAAAACATGATGTTTCCTCAAGAAGATGAAGGAAGATGTAACTTACTATGTGTGGTCTTCAGATAAGAGAATAAAATGAAACCAGTTATGTTTCTATTCTGGCCATCTAATGAAGCTTCATCAGGAGCCATGAATTTTCTGAAAGCTTTTCTCAAAAACCTGACCTCATAATTAACACGGTCCTGCTAACATCCAAGCAATTATTTCTCCATTACTTCCATTCCCTCTCCCAGTAAATGCACATACGCTGCTATAATGAATCTTGTATGTTGGTAATTATTTACACATTTTACACAATCAACTTCAACTTATTCACCATGAAGGGTTGCTCTGTCTAATGGCCTCTGTCTGCTGAGAGAAACATGTGGTCTGTCTGTTGGCCCAAGGCGGTAGCAGCCCTTACTTCCCTTTCTTTGCCCATCGATCCAGCGTGACTCTGCAGGAGCCACATGAAAACCTCTTTCTATGATTTATGGGATGTCGTCTCCAAGGGAACAAGGGTAGCCCCTCCTCCCCTGCATTTGGTAAGGGAGCTACCTGCCATGTCCCCTGTGGCCTAAAGGCTGATTATTCTGTAATACCACAGGCATGAGGAAACATGCTGGGTTATAATTAACACTGTATATTACTGAAGTACCCCAATGTTCAATTTATCCACACAGAGGTATTAATAAAAAAAAATCCAGAACCATCCATCACTGAGTTCTGATGATGAGATGTAAAACTACTTAATATTTGTTAGGTGGAGTGTCACAGGGGGCATTGTGTATTATGTATGTTATACTGTATACAGGGCTTGGAAAAATGCACCGAAGGCAAGAGAGGCTGCCTTTAGCAACTTGGCAGGTTGGTGGCTCCAAGGGTGTTGCAGAACTCATCACAGTTCTGTGGATTTATGGGTCATATCATCATTAAAGGACAATTCTTTTTATCAGTATAAAAAGTTCTTAATGGATCTGGATGTATGCTTGAAGACATTATAATGCCTTTTTCATGGTACTACAATGATAACGCAATTTCAGGTGGAAGTTAAAAGCATAACTAATGATTCACTGAATTTCTCAGAACAGAATTAAACTACTAAATTATTGCAAATTCAGCTACCTTTACACAAGTGGCATGGGATTAAAGAAAAAAATGTCAGCACATGGCATGCTTTGCAACCTTCTAATCGCTTAAGAGTTCATTAAAGAGCCGCGAGTCACCACCAAATGTTGGCCAATTTGTTTTCCTATGAACAAACACACACATTTTTGTCGGACTGTCCCAGTTAAGAATTCTGTGCCATAAAAAAGAATACAGGAACAACGCTTTGAGAGACTGAGACACGGCATTCATGTTCAAAAAGTGAGAAGAACGAAGCATAGGAAATTGGGACAAAATGTTGTGATGACAGTGTATTGGGAACATTGGGAACACCTGTCTCAAAACTCTCCTTCTCGCTTCTGCTGCATTTAAAGAAAATATATTCAATACCAGCATGAGGAAAAACAAAGAACAGGAGGTTCAAAGAGTATGAAAACCAATAAGATATTTGTCGTGCTGATATCTTTCGAACCTGGACACTCATTAATAATGTCCGTTTATCCCACTTAGAAAGCTTTCTGAAATACAGATGCTCCATATTGATGAATGGTCACTGTGAAAAGATGTTTTCCTTCTATGTGACTTTTCCACCAGTAGGTACTGTATGTATGGGAGCCCATGGCTGGTATGTGCGTATACATTTCCCTGGGTGACATATACATTAAAACCACATCTCACACCTCAGAAAATGAGAAAAAAAACTAGTTTTGACACCTGAAATATACTGTATGTGCCCCAGGAGCTGTGAGTGGTAGTGATGAGGTGTTGAAGGCTGAAGTGTTGAATGGAGAAAAGGGAGAAAGGCTGTTGAACTGGGAGGTGGTTAGAGAAAAAAAGTCCAGTCACCTGACGAAGGTGCAGAAAAGTTATAGTGACTGAACCAATTAGTTTCTTGTACTGACATAGACACCAATGTCTACATGCAGACATAAAAAAAGAATACAGTAAATAACACAAACAGACATCCACCCACTGATTGAACTTTGTTTAAGCATTGATGTAAAACCCACATCACTTTATCTGCACGATGCATTGTCATGTGACAAGTATTCATCTTTGATGTTCCTCTCACAAAATGTCCAGCTGGCTCTGAGGACAAAAAAAATAGACCTTTTACAAGCTTCTTACAGCCTTCTGTTTCTGAAATGTGCTGGCTTTGTGCAGGTTATATTACAGATATAGAAGAGAAAAGACAAACGTCTAACACGTCTTTCAATACCCTGGACAATGACAGAGACAGTGCCAAAGGAAGTCTCTACTCTTAATATCATACTTGCCGACAAGATATTAGATATATTTCTCTTTTTATTGATATGGCACCCAATTGTGCCTGGACAGACAAAAAGGTCTGTATTATGATCTCAGTTGAGAGAAGAAGATTCGTGACAGTAAAAAAAGGGAAAACAGTTAAATGTCATCTAATCCTTTTATCATAAATCACCTGGAAGCTGTTCCACACTTTCTATTTGCAACACTTAAAAAAAAACACATGGTAGTTGAACTTAAAAAAAAAAAACATATGGGATATTTGTTATATAATCTAAATCCATCCATCAACTGCAAAGCTCAGTTATAATCTATAAGAAGAAATGATAAATTAGGGTTGCGCAGTTTTCATAAGGTTCTTATGAATGGTCATAACTGACCTTAAACTTAACCCCTGCCCTAAACAAAGTCATATTAAACCATGATAGCCTGTCAAGCTTTATGTTTTTTTACATGTAAAATGTGAGAAATAAATAGGATTTTAGCTAAACAGATTCTTATTTGAGTAGTTTAATATATACTGCAAACATTTGCATGGTTTGCTTAACAGCTTAGTGTCTAAAGCAGAGACCTGCACACTTCCTGAGCTTCTATTAAACCCTATTAGGGTTAGAGGGGGAAAAAAGATCCGTTATTAGCAAATCCACTGTGTTGTAATTTTCTGCAAAGTGGAAGTTCACTGCTCCAACATGGAAGTCACTACTGTGAATCAGAGTATGGGCAGCCATAATGGACTTTGCTGTGGAACTGGATTTGGGGGGAAATTAACTCTCCAATAGTTCCCTGCTGAAGCAGTGTGACAACTTCCCTACTGGTTACTTGTTCCTCCTAAACACATGATTCATGCAATGCCGAATCTTTCAAGGACAGCCTTCAGTTCAGGTCACAAAAATACTTATTTGCTTTCTCCACCAAGACTCCAAAGCTGAATATTATTCTGGTCATACAGTAAACCGACCCGTGTGTGCTTATATACGAATTCTCAAAATATGAAAACCTTGAAAGGCATAGACGCTTTAAAGGGGTGGAGCTTAGTGAAAAGTTAACCATGCATTCACCGCGGTCACCAATAAAAACAACACCCCCCCCAGCCCCCACCTTCACTAACCCCTTCATTTCACTCTGTTCACTTACCATCCTCTGTTGGTACGTAGACATTGAGGTAGAGGCAGTCCTCGCTCTGGTTCTGGACATATCCCGCCGCCACATCCAAGTTGTCTGTGTACCAAACAGGGAGCATTATCTCTGGCAGCACACCGTGGACATTTTGTGGGCACACGGGGGCAAATTGGGTGGCGTTGCGGATCTCCTGCCAGGACCCTGGAGCTTCAGGTGGCTGAAATCGGCGATCGCCAATGGGTGCTGTGGCGTAGGGCACTCCCAGGTACTGCTCCACTGGACCTAGAATCTCATTGTTCAAGTCCTTCTTGATGCCTCTCAGCTTACCGTAGTTAGTGGTGACTATGGGGTGCTTAGAAGGATCCATCCTCTGGCATGAGGCCAGACTGAAGAGCAGGATGAGGCCTAGCATGCTCACGAAGCACCAGTCTGTCATGAGACTAAAGGGGCGTGTCCTGGACAACAAACCCTGCCGACTTTGTTTACTCAGGGTTAGTGGAAGCGGGAGCATGGCTGGAATCATACTGTTAGCCACCTGCTCCTAGTCTGCTTTGTCTGGGGCTATATGGATTATAACCAACAACAAGGTTGGTGAAGCATAACGGGGAAAAAAACAAAAGCAGGTGGACCCTCCCTTGTCGATTCGATCGAGACCAGGAGCGCAGAGAGAACCAATGATGAAGGGCAACCAAACTGCTGGGGAGAGAAGGGTGCTGAAAACAGGATTGGGCCTGGGTTTGGGTGCCAAGTCAGTGTTGATTCTGAGTAATGGTGATCCAAAACACTTCCCCTGCCATGGTTCTGTTGCGTTCCATACCTTTTCCTCTTCTATTATCCAGATAATTGGATTGATGATGAATTCTGCAGAATGAGACAGAGAAGTGGGAGGGGAAGAGAGGGAAGATGATATAGGAGGATGAAGGAAAAAGAACGATAAGAGAGGTTATAGCATGTTGTTTTTAACGTCTTAACGCCTTTTCCCTTTAACTGCTGCCAAGCAAAAAGCTTTTCTTTAAAAAAAACAAAACAACAACAACTTTCTAAATCGAGAGACAGTGTTGTTTAGATCAAGCAAGCAGGGTTCATTTTGGGAGTATTTCATGGGGAGATCAACATGTTTCATTTCATTACATCACAAACAGAAAAACAGTTCTCCAGCATGTAGGAGAAGAGACAGGGAGGCAAACAACGTGCAGTCCATTTGCTATAAAATCTGACCTGTAAAAATCTCATGAAGACCCCATGATGAGCGGACTTCGCAACAGAATTATGCCTGGAAACCTTAAATTGGACATGCTCGCCATGTCCTGGTCTGAACTGTATAAGCACAGGCACCAAATCCTTCCTAGTGATCTGTGTTTAACATGCCGGCTTACTCCTGTGTGGCATGCACAAATCTCTCCAGAGAGCTAATGTATTCCAGCCACTTCACAAGTCTTCATCTTACCACACCGCTACCAATTCCTCGATATTCATAGTTTTTCATTTCCTGGAGGCTTCAGCGTTGGCTTTTTTTTAGAGATAAAAGTACAGTAGACACAGTGGACGAAAAGGAAAGGCTAAAGATTAGGGTGAGCCATTCACTGCCCAGAAAGGTCATAGGTCAATAATGTGTAAGCAGCTTATGACAGAGTGGGATATTTTCTGGCTATATGCAGAACACACGAACACACACATGGGCTTGGTAAGCTTCAACTGACCCACACATGAATGAAAGCCCACACATGGTACAGTCATTCATGTAATCTAATGCGGAAATGCGCAAATCCTCATGTAACAGACCCCAGAGTCAATAAATGCACGAGGCATAGAGAAGATTATACCACCACAACATTGTTGGACTGTGTTATGTAATGGTACTACATACACACACATATACCGGAGCAATACAATAGAAAGGTAGATTTCCCAGCCTTATCTAATCTTTAAAATTCACCATCACAGCCTCCTCTTCTGCATTCTCTTGCTTCACCATCATACCATAATTGTCCCTTTTTAAGCAATTATTAACCGAGTTATTGCTTCATCTGCACCCACCCGAACTGTTTTTGTTTTCTTTTATTCAAATTGCCCACTACCGTTAAAGACATTTGAATTTGAAAGTAAGAGAGTTAGGTGTCCTGAGGCAAGACAGCAGATAATTAGAGTCTATAGGCTGATGAGCTGATAATACGAATGAGGCTCATGTGTGTAATAATAAAGTTTTTTTATGTGCAACAAGATCTCTGAGGGAATGAAATGCTTGGAAAAGTGTGGTGATAACAGATTTGTATTCCTTCAGATTGTGGTAATTGTGAAACAGTCTGTAGCGTCTCTAATTGCTCATTGTCATTCAGACTCAATATATTGGTGCCTGCTTTTGTTCTTCTCTTGGACTTTGTTGTACTGCCCACACACCCGTGTATGGCTGGATGTATATACGCTCTCAGAGAAGTGGGCAGCCCGATGCACGCTCTAATTAAACCATGGAGAGTTTAGAGGCTGGCCCGCTTTGGAATGTGCACTGAGTCGAGCCCTTCACTCACAAACACACACATTCACACATTAAAGAAACTGTGAGATGGAGAGGCAGAGATGAATAGAGGGGAAAAGGAGCAGGGTTGGCAAGAGACAAACGGGAGATGAAAGGTAATGTAGATGGAGCGAAAACAGGACCTGTTAATAAAAAAAAGCTTCTCTCAGGTCAGCAGAGACCCATGAGTATCCTTGAGTAAAAGCAACATGAGGCCTGGAGAGTCTCTGGGAAGTAGACATTTTTAGTCCCACTTCGACAGCCCCATGTTAGGGGTCAACTCAACTCCTCTTACTCCAAACTCACACTTCAAGTCTGAGGAGGCCCAGAGGGCAGCAGAGGCCCAGATAAGTCAGAATCTCTGGTAAAAAGCCAAGACCCTGGCAGTCATGAGACTTCCTGGAAGGACCTACAGAATTTCGAGGTGCATCTGAGTGTTTAATTGCTAATTGGCTCAATTAAAGGGTCTAATTGGTCCAGCTTTGCTGTGAGCAGCGGGAGAGCTTAAGTGATTGATGAAGCAAAGAGGGAGAGGAGAAGCGGGTGAGAGGAGATAGCTGAGCACAGCAACAGAGCCATATAAGGTAGGATTCACACAGACGTGATGCTGATGTATGGGCTGTGGTGACAATAAGTCACAAGATCAGACACATGGTAAGTCAGGCAATTTGATTGGCTGAGACCTCCACTAACAGTCGTATATGAATAGCCTCAACCTTTTCAAAGGCATGGACGTAGAATTTTATTTCAAATCATGACATCAACCCTACTAAAAATGAATCGAGTCAGAAAAAACGTACCCTTGAAATGTACATGTAAATCCTGCCTGACAAATAATAACCTGGATGTGTGTCTAAGGTACTTTTGGTTGCCAGTTGTAAACAATATCATAAACATACACATTGATGCGCAGTCATCCATGATTCAGGAGAACAGTAGATCAAGAGATGGAGAGACCACACAGGTTGCAGTGCAAGACCATGAAAAATAAATTTCACCTCCATCTCTCACCTTCTCTTTTTCAGAATTTATAATCTGAATAAGGAGTGCGTATAAACTTCTGAAGGATACTGCAATACAATACATCAGCCTCTTTACTGCAGGCTGTATCACTACAGATCTTTGTGTCACCTTTGAGATACAACCGTATCACTCAATATACCTCTGTATCATTGAAGATAAACACACGTAAAAAATGAAAAAAGAAACATCTTTACATATATAAGCTGCATAAAGGAAAGTAGTTGCTTACCCTTATACAGTGCACATGAAAAGTTCTCCCTGTCCCTGTTCCATTCACAGGGGATGTCAGCAAAGGAAACTTCTAACATTAACATTTAGTTCCACAGCTAAGCTACCGTAAGCGTTAACTTAGCTTGCTATTGGACTTACTAATGTCAGTAATTGTCGGTTTGAAAAAACATTCAATGTGTAGCGAGTTTCTCTTCAGCCCTTTTTTTTTTTTTTTGCATTAGATTTGTTTTCTTTTTGGTTTGGAATGCAAGTAAACTGCAATGACTGATGGGTAATGTGAATAAGCAATAGTTCCTCCCTACAAAGTTCAGGTGAATGTTTTTGTTTCCTTCAGTTCCGTACCTTTTGTAATGCTTCTTAGCTTTTCTGACACAACATGGCTGAAGAGCTTCTAGGCTGAATTCCTTTACAAAGAACTGCTGGACAGTCAGGACGCAGTTTATGTTTGATCATATTAGGAACTACAAACCCGCTACCTCTTTCTAACCCTAAAACAACTCTGGCAGTCATTTGTTGAACAGACCAGGTCAAACTTGGACTGGTTGTGGGATACGTCTCAGCCACAGTGCCAAACATGCCAAACAAGATAAAAGCTGTGCTCACCTGTACTTTCGTTCGGATCTACCATGTGTGTGTATATGCAGTGTAAATAATGTTTCATTTTTAGCTATATTACTCATAAATGCTTTGCAGAAGGCAAGGCAAGTTTATTTGTATAGCACATTTCCTGTTCAAGACTATTCAGAGTGCTTCACATAAAGCATTAAAAGCATTACAGATAGTGCAAAGAAAGCATTTAAAAGTAGTAAAAGACATCAACAAATAACTAAAATCACAATAAAATTGTTACCAAAATTGATTAAAAGCACCGTGCAGATTTCATGCAAGGGACATGAGAACAGAAATACATAATGAGTGAGTTTTGCCTACAATTACTATTCAGAAATGCTTCAAACTATAGTAACTTTGGTTTGAGTGAGTTACTTCATTATTAGTTCAGAGTTCTGAATGAATCCTTTAGAATATTTTAGATGACAATGTTATTTGTAAATCTTTTTTTTTCCCCCTTCAATTAAAGATGTGCCACAATCCAGACTTATGTTATCATGACCGTTTTAATTATTAATTACGTTTCCAAAATGATTGTTAATCATTTATGAGAGCGATTTGGAGTCTGATCAGAATGGTGAATCTACTGCTGCGAAGAAGAAAGAGGTCGACGGTGACTGCTGAGCATGTAATGCAGAATGGACAGATAAATACTCCTCTGTGAGGTGGAGAAGAACAAAAAGCGACTGATCTGCCAGGAGTAGCTGCAGAAGAGAAGATCAAACACAGTTTTTTTCAGCATCTGAACCAAAAACAGAAAGGAAAAAAAGGGCAGCTTAGTGTCTCACCAGGTAGCAAGCTTGTAAGGTAATACACATTTAGAAAGCCGCGAATAGATCAGAAAAAAGGAAACAAAGTAAAACCTCTGTTAAAAATATAGCAAGACAGAGGATACTTATGTTGAGTCTCACAGTCTATTTACTTTAATAGAGTCCTGCAAGGCACAGCTCCATATATTTCTCAATTACTTTCTATCTTACTTGTTAATTATATGGGATTTAACTTGTTTGCTGCAGCTTGAATAAGTGAAACTGCCATGGGGTGAGGGCAGAGTGACAAACATGAAGATGAGAAGGTGGGAAAAAAACAACAACACTGGAAACACTGGATGCACAGTGAAACAGCCACTGGGAGGCATTAAAACATCTGTAAACACTGTCTCTTCTGGCTGTGAAGGTGTGCTGAAGCAATCCTGAAGGAATCATTACCGTCTCACAAGACCCAGCGTAAGATCACAGAGCCTGAAAATTTGTCATCTGGCTGATAAAACTATTGGAAAGCGGCAGAATCTGTTTCACAGACAACTAAACCACATTGGGCTTTTGGAAATCTCCTTCTTAATGTTGCTCTCATCTACATGTGTGAACAATTTTCTCCCTCATTAATTACAATAAGTCTCACCAGAGATAATGTGCCACAAATTATTGCTTGGGCTTCGTTCTGCACATGTCGACTTCAAGACTGATACCAGACTTTGATGTTGGTGCCATGATGTGTGGTGGTGGCTGGGGGGGGGGGACTGCAAACACTAAGACATGAATTTCCAAAAAGAGCGTGCAATTTCATGATTTTCAAATCCTGCCCAGTGAAGGGTGTTGAATCGTACTTTACTATTTGTAAAAAATTGAACTGATCCAGTGAAAACAAATACAGATGCAGGTAAGTTAAGCACCTGAAGGTGTCTTCTCTGATTGGCACAGTTGTTAGCCATATTTTTTAATTGAAAAACCTTCAATTAGTATGCAGAATGGTTTATACCGAATTTTAAGAAGATTTGCTTCATGAAAATGGGTGCACAACTTTGCGCGTCTTGTGTGATTGATACTTGATTCACCACACAATAAACTTATTTCACACCCACCCTGCGACCCCTCTGACGAAGACGGAAGACAGCCGTCGAAACATGTCCGGTAGGAGTAAGAGTTGAAGTGTCTGATAATATAAGAATCTAAAAAGAATACAAAATAAACCTATTTGCTGACCCGCATCTTCTCAGGAAAGATAAAATATACCAGGTAGTTCCAGAGATTGAAAAAAATTCTCTTCATTTTCCTCTTGTAGACATCCATCAGTTTTTTCTTGTTTTTCCTCCTTAATCTTTTTTCTCATCGGGACATCCTTTCAGAGAAATACAATTTCTTTGTATCGTTGTCTATACTCCCACCTTATGGTGACCCCAAGCAGCCTAAGTTTATTCGCTTACAACAAATCAAAGCAAAAATACACAGAAATGCAATTTCTTTGTATGGTTGTATATAGTGTGATGGATGTGCAGTGTTGTCCATTACATTCAGGAGTTTGTGTGGTTTGTGTGGTATTATTCTTTCAATCATTTCAGCTGGCCTCCAGCAAAAAAACAGTTTGCTCTATTTCTTTAAACTAAATTTTGAGCTGCACTTCGGTGTGGTGGTTAGCAGGAGAGTTCCCGGTACTAATCCAGGCTGGGTATTTTCCGTGTAGAGCTTGAATATCTCCCTGTGCTCGAGTGGATTCTCTCCTGATACTGCAATTCCTCCCACAGTCCAAAAATAACAAACATATGATATATTTAGAATATGAGCTGGGTTGTATGTTTCCATGTTGGCCCTGTGATGAATTGGCAACTCAATACACCCTGCCTCTTGCCCCCTATGGTAGCTCACACCCCCACTGCTACTCTGAATAAGATCAAGCAGGTATAGAAATTAGACAGACGCATAAATCTTTGTTGGACACAATTTTATGAGCTATGACTGAGGCTCCCTCCAGTTAACCTGCTTTTAATCCTCCAGGTGAGAGCCAAGCCTCTGCTCATGGAGACATAAGTGTGCTCAGCAAGTGTGATTAAAATTACACCTCATTCATGCTTCTAAAGGCTGGGTGATTTGATTTGGATGAGGCTGTGGAAGTGATTCATGGAGAAGAATATGCTTGATCTAATCATATTCTACAGGGGTGCTAAATTTAGCTCTTCTTTTTGACTTAATTATTCTTCACAAAGTTGGGGGTTATTTTAGAATAATTTATAAACTTTCTAAGCTTTTTTTAATGGTAATTCTGCTGGAACTGAAACAAAAGTTGGGTTTATTTTAATACAGTCATCAAAATCTTCATAGATTGGAAGTTTTAGATGTGGTATAAAAGAAAACGCCTTTGGAATAAATTATAGAGAAATTAGAGCATAAAGTACAGACAGGGATAAACCAGGAAATAATTAGGTGTCATCCAAAAATGTGTTGGTGATTCTAAATGATTCTAAACTAAGAAGCGGCCACATTAACACAAAAAAAAAGAAAGAAAAACTATAAACTATCAAAAAAGAATCAATTCAAGAACCCAAATATGTCAATCAGGAATTAGACTGGAGCATGAACCAAACTTGTGGAAAACCCACCTGAACCTGATGTGAACAATGAGTTCATATCGTTTAAGGATAGATCGATACATCGGCCGGGTGATATGTCGGGCAGATATTTGTGTTTTTTTTACTAGTATCGGCATCGTCCGATTCACGGGTGCGTTCGTCGATATATTTTTTCTCTGCGTGATTTGCAGACAGGCATCCCTAGGCAGCTCCGTGTTGTTGGAGACACTGCAGTCCACGTTCAGAATCAGCTTCAACACTACCCATCTGCCTCACTGATTCCAACAGGTCCATTCCCATTTTTTATTCATTTCTAACAAATTATTTAAAGAGAAACGAAAAACTGTCCGGGGGCCATATTGTTTATTTTTATTTTTATTTTACTGTTGAGCTTTAACATACAAAGATTAAACAGTTTTAAATTCAGTTTTGAGTTAAATGTTTCCATTTATTTAACAAAAATGACTCTTTTTCATCATGTAAATTAAAGGAGACATATTATGCACTTTATTCCCAATCTTAAACAATTCTCTGATATATCATTTAAATCTTGGCACCCT
>JAOXYM010000005.1:4306272-4321492 GCA_028567055.1 Leptatherina wallacei | reverse complement strand
CTAGAACTCTATATTCTGTGAGTCCTGAAAGATGAGCCCAAATGCTCCAAAACGCTGGCAGTATGGAGCTCTCTGCTGTAAATATGGCTGGCAGCCAATGAGTTAAAGGGGAAAAAATAATCAGACATAATTCCTTGCTTTTTTTTAAGCTGAATTTTTTACACATCCTATTGTTTACTTCCTTCATTTCAGACTGTGTGCTTGTTGCTATCTCTCCCCAAATCATATTTCGAAGACTGATTATAATTGGTATTTTTAACAAACTCCGTAGGTTGGCAATCACGGGTCAGACTGAATATGAAAATATGTGCTGTGTCCATTTTTTTTTAGACAGATTCCAGAAATAATGCGATATGAAATTATGCAGTATAAGAATGATGGTACATCATCAAACTAAACTGGATCAACTCTCTTATGCATGACTGACCTCTGCTGTGCATGTAAAGATGCCCTTACTGAGTTTGAGATGTTTCCTGCCATCTGTGCAAATGAAATGTTTGACCAGTTGCACCAGTTTCCTCACAGCAATGTCCCACATGTGATTTTGAAGCTGCTTACATCTGGTCTTTAAAAAAAAATTGAAAATAAATGGAATTAAAAACATCATACATCACATGTGCTACATTAACCCAGACTGGCTAGTTTAGCACCCCTATAGATATAACTTTCACACTTCATACCAAAAAGAGGCAAGTGCCAAAATATTCAGTGTTAATCACACCGCAGTTAAACACTCCCCCTCATTTCCCAGGCCTTGCTCTGAGCAATCTCCCCCACGACCCACCCATCGGGCTGCGCTCACCAGCATCTGGCAAGCTTGCTCGAAGGCACATGAAGCAGTCATTTGCATATTACTTGCCTGATGTGGTCAGTCGCAAGGGTGCTCATTTGTTTTGCCAAATTAGGAGCTGTTTGGACTATTTCTTTAACTGTGGAAGCCCTCCCTCCCTTTTATCTACAACCCTGCTGTTGTACACCAAGTCAGAGAAGAACAGGCCAGCCTGGTCACATTTGGAACAGTTGGAACTATTGCACAGTAATATCATTTAGCCTGGGCCTGAACAGCATGGCAGCCCTAACAAACAGTGCGTGTTTGTAGATCTGTTTGAGCATTTTGCCATGACCCCACCCACTCGCATATGGCTGCCTTCTGCTCCAGAAAACTCAGCCAAGGCTCGCCTCCACAATGATTTTGCCATCATAAATATGAGTTACAGCATAAACAGTGGTGTTCCATTCATGTGTATTTAAAGGGGCAAACTGTGCAGCTTTAATGAGCATGTAGGAATGAAGTCAGACATCAAAAAGGTGAAGTGTAAAGCTGTTCTATTAAAAATGTTTAAAAAAGACAGTTAAGTGATAAATGGGCAGGGAAAAGATAACTGCAAATTAACATGCTCAAAGATATGTGCACCATTATCTTGATGCTCAGGATACAAAAAAAAGAGAAAAAGCTATAATGGCAAGTGTGGCCTTTTAAAAAATAATCCATCTACATTTATCCTTTAAATAATCTCAGTGTGTTTTAAGAAGGAAGAAATGAATCAGCATTTTCAGAAATCATCCTCTTATTAAGGGTGCTCCAATCAATCTTTCAGACTATTATTTGCCCCAATTTGTTGTAATCTATTTGATCAGTAGCTTTTAAAAAGGTTGGTCAAAATAGCCAATGAGATATTTTACAATGGGAGGAGAGGAAACAGGAGTGGAGCAGAGAAGACAAGAAGAGGAGCTCCGTCTTATCTCCTTATGGGTGTGTTTGCACTAAGGTAGCTTCATTTGGGAGTCAGATAACACACTGAAACATCTAAACAAGAAACTCTCTTCTAGCCTGATAATCCCATACAACAAGCACGTGGATTTCAGCTATCAAGATGTGTGTGTGCAGATGAGTAAAGATTATTATGACAATTTGTCAAGTGTAGTAAAAGCTTAGAAAAATGTGTATTTGTCTACAAATAGGACACATGTGTGCTGCAAACATCAGATATTTAAGATTTAAGATAAAATATCTGCATGTTTCAGCTGAATATGTTGACGATCTGCATTTCTGATGCACGTCACCATTTCGGTTGTGGAGAGGTGAAGCATGCTGAGTAGATCACCAGGACTCCTTTACCATCTCTACAGAGCATCTATCACCTCAGGGGGCTGCCTGCACTGGACCCCAACCACCCCCAACACAGACTGTTCAGACTTCTACCCTCAGGTCAGAGGTTTAGAAGCATGAAATGCAGGACTTAAAGAACTCTTTTACTCCACTGCCATCAGACTCCTAAACATCTGACAGGAGTTCAGAGACCTGTAAGCTAATCTGTACTTGACTGTTCAACTGTGTATTGCACATACGGCTGTTGCACACTCATTTTTTGCACGTTATGTGTATAGTTAATTTACATCTGTTTTTTGTTTTTTTAATCCATATTCACAAACTCACCAATTTTTATCTGTAAATGAAAAATAAAAGCTGAGAAGGAAGCCTTTGTTCCCATTTTCACTGCCTCACTATAGAACAGTTCATACTTTCTAACTCGGTACGTTGTGCACACTTGCCTTTCATTGAAATCTTTATGTTGGAGTATATTTTTATGAGACAATATAAGATGTTCCAAGTAAACAAAGTTGCTTTTATGTCAAATGCACACTGGTTTACAAGAGTGGAATATGTAGACTATGCATTAAGTCTCATGTCTGAATTTAATCCTCAATATACAATATTGTTGGAAATAGTAATGCCGCAAACAGATGAAAGCCTTCAAAAACTCTCCACTTATACTGCTGATGGCTCCCAAAAATCCTGATCAAAAACCCCTTAAACTTTCTCTTTTAAATGAAAATGAGGGTTCGGGCGCAGCGTTCCAAGAAACAAAGAGATCTAGTGAAACCTTACATGAAAAAAAAAGAAAATCTCTATAAAACTGTTCATTTGAGCAGCAGTTTTATCCTACCCTTCGTGGTAATTTCTGGGCAGGTTTTTCTACCATTAGGTAGGTTTGAAATGAGATAGCAACACGTTCCTTCCTTTCCTTGTGGGAAACAATACATCTTAGACACAAGTTGACGAACTAACTAGTATAGAATGAGTGAGATAACAGGGATTATGATTGCATTTAGAAAAATGATCACAGAAGCTGAGCCTCAGGGTGCAGCTGAACACCAATGATAACTACACAATAAAATCCAGATGTTTTATGCCATATGAAGAAAGAAAAAAATTCATTGAACACATTAAACTGGTATTATTCACATCAACTATAGTTTCCATATTTCAAACAGGTAATAAAGGCGCCCATTTTCCCATTTGCTTGATAATAAGAAAACTGAATCCGTAAAAGGTTAAAGGAAAATCATGTAGGACTTAATTAAGACCTTAAATACTATGGCACATGGTAATTAATGTATGACTAGACTTTAATTAGCAAAAAGCCTGCTTCATATTAGTCACTGTCATCTGTATTTAAGCGTAGAAGTCCATACATTTACTGGTGAGTCTCCATGTGTGAATGTGACATACACAGTCTGCAACATGTGTGTTTTTGAATGGTTTGGTTAGAAGTACAGAGAATGTGCATCTATTCTTCATGTCTGTTTGTGTGTGTGCGCGCGCGTGCGTGCGTGCATGTGTGTGCGTGTGTGTCCATGGCATAGAGCATGATGGTCGAGCGCTGGGAATAATTAACTTCTGTAACCCAGCCACTGCAGCGATGGGGCAACCGCTGTGACTGGAATGCCTGTCAAATAAACTGGTCATCACACTCCTCAGGCAGCGCCGGATGAAGCAGAGTATTCACACACACACACTTGCATATGCAGGCAAGTCAAGCCAAACACAGCAGAGAGCTGCCATGTATTAATTAACACATTCACCACCTCTATAGGCTGAAAAAACTGGCACTAACATAACATGACATATCCCCTCGGAAACTCCATAGCTCTGCATAAACAACTATATCTACATATGTAGTTGTCTCTTTAGCACACTTGGCGCATACACTTTCACACCACGCCGCAGCAACAGTATGGCTGTGCTCTCGCTCACACATACACGAAGGCATATGTCGACAAGCTAGCTGTTCGTTAGCACCACTGACATTGCTGACAAATTGACTCCTTCATGCGAGTGGAAGTGTGTGGCAAGGTGGTGGGGGGGTGGGGGGGGGTGAGAGGATGGAGGCCACAAGAAGGTGGATCATCTCATTCGCACGGTCTGAAGGAAAGCGATATCATTCTGAGACACACAAACGCCACCTGTGACATCAGCTGCATGTGAAACGGCCCGGTTTGGTAATGACGAGCAGAGATGGAGGCGCTGCAGGGGGAATGAGAGGAATGGATGATCAGAGGGGAGAGGGAATAGAAGGAGAAGGGGGCTGATGAAGAGAGGAAAGGATGGAAGGTACGGGCAAATCGAGGATAAGGGGGGGAAAGATATCAGAGAGACGGTTTAGAGGATCAGAGGAAGTAAAGAAGTGAGGAGAAAGATCAGGGGAAAGGAAGACTGAAATAAGGGTTTTGAGAAGATTTTTAAGGGGAGGATGGTTTTGGGACGGATGCAAAGCAGCATGGATAACTCTCTTTCATTAGAGAAGAGTTTCCTCATATTTACTGAGCTGATGTTTCACTTCACATTCGATACAAAAAGCACTTCCAAGTGATATGAACATGTTTTAGAGATGTTTTGGAGCAGTAGCATGTGAGATGAAGCATTCCCAGTGGAATTCTTGCAGAAGTTTTCTGACCAAAAACACCATGCGAACGTCCAGAGCATTTGCTTCTACTAAGCAAATTGAGTGAGTGTGATATGTTTTCTTTTCTACTAACCTACTTTCCACTTGTGTATCCACATGTATGTTATGCTTCTCGTACATACATGTGGTGTTGACATAACCTCACCTTCTATTTTCCACATGTTGTAAAGAAAACAGATTTCCACAGTGTACTTTTTGCTTCATGTTTGAACTTCCTCTGAGCTGTAGACCTTCCATCTCATTTCAGCCAAATGACTTTTAGAAGTAAAACGGCTTACAGAAGTCTTAAATAAGTGTTAAAAAGTTCATTTTGTGGCCCCCAATGCATCAATGCAATTCTTCCTACATATAAGAAACTACAGTATACAATTATTGTTAAAAAAAACAATTCAGAAAACCCATTTTTCTTAAAGGAGACATGTTATGCACTTTATTCCCATTCTGAAACAATTCTTTGATATCTAAATGAATTGTCAGAGCCACGGTTTGCAAAAAATGCAAAATGCAAAAAAACTAGAGCGCTACAGCTTCCCCTCCACCCTTTATTTTCCCTCTTCTGAGACTAGCTTGTCAAAATGAGCGGGCTCTTCAGGGATCATAGCAGCTGATGGCTCCGCCCATCACTCCAAGCCGTTGACTTCCTCGTTACCGCTTCCTGGCCGCTGAAGAGGGGCGGAGCGAACACATCACAGACGAGCATGGGCAGGGATGAAGACCAGCAGGGGGAGTTACTGAACTAATCCATACGTCACATTATGTAGGAAGTGAAAAACGTCCTGCTTAGAAACCCAATTTCCAAGAAAGATATACCATAATTACATACCCTGGTTGTTTTTTATAGGAGTTTTTGGTCTGTTTGTGACTTAGAACACAATAAGAGATCATTCTAAGCACTTAGAAAAGTGATTTTTGCATAATATGTTCCCTTTGAAGATGCACTGCAGATATTTTTTGCAGATTTTCTCAGTGACGCGCCGCCTATTGACGGCTAATTCAGCATTCTTCTTGCATCCTACCTGTGAGATCTCTCCAGCTCTCTCTCTTATCTTGATTCTTGTCTTATCTCTTGCTCTGTTCCTTTCTCTTTCTTTTCTGCTCTTCCTCTGATAATGTCTGCTTGCTTTTCTTAGCTGAATCAGCGACAGTGCGCGTTCGGACGGCTGGTGTGTATATATCTACTTGCTCAAGTGTGAAGTGGTGCTTAAAGCGAAACGCAGCTGCAATGTCCCGCAGCAACCCAGAATAGGAAGTTGTATAGTGCGGCCTCTGGATGCTAGGCAGCGACGGCTTTGCCATCAAACAAGTCCAGAACAGAAAGCTACGTAGTGCATCTTTAAGTTTTCCTTCTAATACATAAATAAGAATGCTACTTTTTGAGTTTGGAAAGTTTTAAATTCAGTTGTGAGGTGCAAAATCTTCCATGTACATATTGTAGTTTAATTGTACCAGAACAGTACAACCAAAAATAACTAATATTCATTATTTATAATTTTCTTATAATGAACTGATTCCAAGCATGCTGAGTCTGAATATCTAGTTAAGCTATAAGAAGTTCAGCAAGCTGGCCAACCAAGAGAAGCTAAAGAAAGAATTTCACCAGAACTGGTGGTCCTTAAATAACTCTGTTATTTCATTAGCCTTGTACTAGTCTGACTCACTTTTGACTACTGAGTAAGCCTGTTGGCAGCTAATTTGGAGCATCCTTTCCAATTTTAAAGTCCTTTTTGCTAAAGGGAAACAAAAACGTCTGAGCTAGCAGTCCGGATGCTCAACATGGCAGGTTTTTTGGCAAGACTGGGGTTGTGTCATAAGGCAGCCTGTCTGCTCCTTTCAGTGAATACTTATAAGAAGCTACAATGAATATGTTACGACATTATGTTATACGAGATGGTGCATGAAACGCAAATTTCCTTTGAGCGCTATTTTACAAGACAACAATGGCCTCATCCTGGATATACTAGAGTTCAAAATGACCGTGATTGCATTAAAGATACCAGAGTTTGTTTTTGCCTGTCAGATTGTTCTGCAGCCTAAGAATGACGACGGGTCTGGCAATATAAGACAACAAAGGGGCTGAAATTGTGGACTAAAAAAACTAAATAGAAAGATTGCAGCATTTGTCAGCTGAATTTGATGTGCAACTTTAAATTTTGCTGGAACATGTTGTGCCCTGTACCTGATGTGCTTTCTGTTGCTATGCAACAATAATCTTCCCTGAAGTGAAAAGTCACAGGAAAATCATCAATGCCTCTGGGTTCAGCTAAATTTCTGTGCACCACACTGATGCGGCATGTGGCATAATTTTGAGGCGATACCTGTGATATTTGGAGCGTGTGGTGGAAAAACTCCCCCTGCAAATGTAAACTAGTCTAGAGTAAAAGAGGAATGTGTATGGTTTTTGCAGATCATCTCATTTTTGTCTCATAATGAGCTCAACTGTCTGCTTCTTTGTACATCTTAATCTTAGTCTTGTTTGTAAAGTGAGATTTTCCTCGCAGCTCCCTGCTGATGACAGTAAATTTGAGGATTATAAAAAACAACCTGAGGTAGACAGAGATAAATGGGGGAGTAGAAATGGATGAGGAACGGGACAGCCTCACAACTCTTAACTAATTTGTTCGGTGGGGGACAGCATAGAGAGCATGATTCATATCCGGCATTATGAAGAGAATGATGAATATACCGCCGTCAGCAATGTGCTGTATTGTCTTCAGCTGAGAGTGAGAGTATTCCCGCCATCCCCAACAAGCTGAAGAGTGCATCGCCCAAATGATGGCACACTGTTTATGCATGTTTGAACTATACAGAATGGAACATGTAACACAGCAAACGTAGAGGTGAAAGGAGTCACAGCCCATTTGGTTGGATTAATATTCCAGGAGCCAAAGAATGATAGAAATCAGCAGCTGCATGATAAAAAGAGCTCTTAATTAGTCCTTCTTACACCATGATTCATTTAACAGCTGGTTGATCATTTTTAAAAGTGTCTTTTGAAATGTAATAATGGAACAAATGTTAATTTTATCTATAGAATACTAGATTTTGTATCATAGTTATGACCTCTTCCTCCCCTCTGTTACCATTTTAGAAAGCAGTAAAGAAATGATGCAATGACGAGTAAGACAATGATTTCTACTTCTTTCTCCCTTTCTGTGACACCACCACACCTGTGCACAGAATTACCTTTAACATATTAAAGCTAAATACATGCTCTTGAGATGTCCTGATCTCTTACAGATGTAAAAACCAGGGCAGATCCAACTGGTGTAGCAGTTGACATTTGTAAATCACTTGCCCCCACCGTGCACACACAAATAACGCACACATCCTCAGGTGGCCTTAGTGGTGGTTGGTTGGCTGCAGAAGTGTTTGCTCGTGGCGGCTGCTTATTGCTGATGCTGTTTGATATCTTGGCTGGAGTCTTATCTGTTTGGTTGCCACCGTGCTGCAGTTGCTCTAATATCTTGAAAGGCGGCTCAGTTTGGGGAGCTGTCAATGCCTGCTCCTTCCTGTTTCTCCACCTATCTTTCTCTGCTTCGCTAACACAATATCTCTCGCCCCTTTTTTAATCACTCTGATCAAAAATGTGACAGGAATGTCATAACGAAATAAAAAGACATTCATAGATTTTTTTTGTTATCCCCCCCCCGCCCCCCCTAATTCAGTTACAAATAATCAAATAGTATTTGACATGTTAAACCGCATATGCCCCTGGTCATTCATTTTTCCTTTTGTAAAGTCTATGAGAGACATAAATCAAGTAAATACATGTTCACATGTCCCAAAGCTCTGTTCACCACGTTATCTCGTCTTTCATAACGTGAAAAGCTACTGTGATCCAACCTTATCAAGATTTATCTATTTAAGCCTTTTGTTTGTGCGGTGTCAGGAGTTTGCGGCAGCTACGGGCAAGAAGGGAGATGTAAACGTTAAATGTTTCAGAAAAAGGCTGTTTCTATATGAGCAGCTGAATGTTTTCTGTAAGTGTAAGTCTATTTTGTGGAGAAAAAGAGGACGGCTGCCACTTGCTCTGCTCCATCGCCGAGCCTACCTCAGGGAGCACCGTTAAGTCATAGTGTGCTGATGCTAATGCACAGATATTGAACCGCAGGCGGTTAATGCAGCATAAGGTGAACATTGAGGGAAATTGACGTGGCATGTGGCTCTCGTGACAGAAGGGAAGGGAGAACATGGAAATAAGGGCTGCAGGATTATTGCGTCTCTGCTGCTGTCTTTTGTTTAATGCCTGCTGGCGCTGCTGGGTGCTAAAGTACAGCACATCAAGAGGCCATTAAACGTACTTTCTGGAAGGGTACTTTTAAACATGAAGAGTAAACAGTGGTTTAACTGTCTGTGCAGATGCTAACATCATGATGCTAAGCTGCCGCCTTCGACTGTGGAAAGTGGAAAATAAAAACAAGTGTATCTGTAATAGCTGAGATACTTGCTGGATCATGCAGGACAGTATTGAAGCTGTACATACGTTGCTTGTCACAAGAAAACGGAAATGTGTGGCATGACAGGGTGTGGATAAATGCAGATTGTGTAGGACATGAAAGCCCTGATTGGCATAAATAATGTTATATTCCACTCTGTTATAATTCATCCAAGAAATGGATCAACATACATCAACCTCATTGTGCTGATACAACAAAGGGATCTCTAGAAAACATACCAGCTTTCCTACCATTTTGAGCTGAGCCATGCAGCAGATGTCAAGCTATTTTACTGAGTGTATCATTTTTACCTGATGATGGGGCTACAAGAGAAGTTGAGTCATTGAGATTTACCTCAGGACTATAATGAATGTCTCCACGATTTTTCTCAACAATCAATCATGAACTGTGCGAGTACTTTCCACAAAAGCAAAATAGAAACTCATGGCTCAAACACTACAGCCATGAAGACGCAGTTTTTTTCTTCACATGTAAACACACAGGTGTGTGTTTTCATATACATAGATTTTTCATTGTGTTTTGGCCTCTTGTCATATAAATGTTATTTTAGATGATTGAAAAGGGCAATTGATCAGGATTTAGACATCTGTGAGGGGGGGGACATATTTCAGAAGCAGATATTCCATGCTATCCCTATCCCATCATCAGACAAACAGACTCAGGACATAAGCCATCAATCAAGGCCACATTTGACCATACCAAACCTGCTTAGCTGCATTTTAACAACATTTTGTTGGATATTTATTTGTGCATATTTTATTCTGTATATTTTGCATTATTCAGCTTTTTATTATTCTGTCACCATTTCAGAGAGTTCTCCAATTTCATTGTACCATGCAGCATGACTGTGCAATAATAATAAAGATTTATCTTATCTATCTTGTCTTGTGTTTTGTTCAAAACCAACCAAGCAATCTTCTCCTATTAGTAATACCACTAGATGAAAGCACAAACAAGCATGTGATTTGTGTTTTCAGATAGGTTAATCTGAGCCAGAACATTCACCTGGATGAGGATGATTCGTGAAATATCTCCGACCCAAAACTAGGGCAAATCCTTAAACCACACATATCTTCCCTGCAATCTATCCAATAGTTAAGATATCTCATTTGCTACCAGAGTGGCATATCAAATGACAGTTCCACTCTCTGAATTTAGTAGTGTGACAGATGACAGCACAAAAATGCCACTAAAAATAACCACTATATCATTCATATAGTTCACTATTGGTGTTCAACGATCCCATGAATTCATAATAAAAAATGTCATGTCTACTACCACTACGGTCATAGAGAGTTTCCATTCAGTTTAACCACCGGATACTGTCAATGCAACCGCTTAAAATTAAGCAGGCATTATCAAACCTGTAGGCAGAGCCTCACTGGCTCTAAACAAAGCAATCAGCTGGTTAAACCCTATCAGAGCACCTCAAGGAAATGAGTTGTAATGCCTCTAACATTTCTGCCCTCACTTTTTTCCCCATTGATCTAGAAGCCGTCACGCAGCATTGCGCGCTATAATGGTTTTTTTGTTTGGACTCTTGGGTATTTAAATGAAGAAAAGGAAACAGTGCAACCGTCTGTGGCTGTATGTAGAAGTGAGGGTGAATGAATGGTAAAGAAATATGGTATAACTGGAGCTTAACTGATTGACTTGTGCTGATAAGGAGAGACAGGCAGATGCAGAAAGAGATGAAGGAAAGAAGCTGTAATGGGGACATCAATAATTATCTTTTAACTTGCAGCAACCTTGGGGTTTAATCCAGCTTCCATGTGATAGTTTTCATATATATCCACCTGTGTGTGTTAATGTGTGAGGAGGGAAGGGAGAACTATTATGGAAAAGGTATTTAAAGACATTGCCTTAGCAGCCTACAAATGAGTTTTGCCTCCATACACATACATACACACCAGGTTGATGTTTTTGTGTCTGCGTGTCATGGAGTTTGTTCCATTAAAAGCGCTTCTATAAATAGCAGCAACGGCAGTTACGCAGCATAATGCGTTATATAACCTTGTCGAAAAGCATACAGAGACCACATCAGCATCAACCACTATGCTGCTACCTGTTATAATGCTGTAAGGCTTCCCGCCCCCCCTCCTTCTCACATGCACCAACTCACAGATTACATGCTCTTCTTCATTATGGATGCAGCATTTCTGACTTCACTAGAAAGCATGCAGTTAGTCAGAAATGGCTGCATTTAATCTGCTCCATGGTGCTAAAACAACCCAAAATCATCACTAGTTTGAGAAGTTTTCCTCAAACATACATGAATATTTTCCTTCTTTTTTTTTTTTTTGCTTATTGTTTTGGTTCAGAATCTCAAATGTGCTCTCGATTCACCAAACTGGTTCCAGAGATGGTTCAACCATCAAAGTTCTGGCTCCAGGACTGGAAAACTGGTGCAATGCTGGAGCCAACTATTTTCTGGGCCAGAGCAAAGAGCAGATAACATTGGGGGTTGTACTATGGCCAGCCCAACAACAGCTACACTATAACGCTATCATGTTTGAAAAAAAAAAATGAAAAAAAGTTTAATCTGCCAAATTAAGAAGACAGCAATGAAAAAATCTGACCCACAACATGAATGTTAAGTGGAAGCAGCAGAGGAAGAACAGGAGCTCAGTGTTTCTCATGTTTTCCTGCTGTGTAACATTTTATATCACCAGTCAAGTTTGTGAATGCTGCCCAGTCTACCTTATGGAGCTGCCTACATGATCCCTGTTTGCAGCTAAATTTTTAAAGAGTTTTTGCTGCAAAATGTCCCAACATTCTCTGGTGTCCAACCATTGTGCAAAGCCTTCTCCAGCACATCCCAAAGATTCTCAATGGGGTTCAGGGCTACACTCTGTGGTGGCCAATCCATGTGTGAAAATGTTGCATGGTCCCTGAACTATTCTTTCACAATTTGAGCCCAATGAATCCGGCATTGTCATCTTGGAAAATGGCTGTACCATCATGGAAGAAAAAATCCATTGATGGAATAACCTGCTCATTCAGTATATTCAGGTAGTCAGCTGACCTTCATTCTTTGGACACATAATGTTGCTGAAAATAGACCTGAACCTAGACTTGGGGGCAGTCTATGATCTGGGGTTGCTGAATGATCTGGGGTTGCCAGTAGACACTAGGCATAATGGCTGCATCTCTTCATCCTCCTTTCTTCTTGTCCTGATCCACCCATCACTCTGGAACAGGGTAAATCTGGACTCATCAGAGCACATGACCTGCTTCCATTGCTCCAGAGTCCGATCTTTATGCTCCCAAGTAAATTGAAGGCTTTTTCTCCAGTTAGTCTCACTGATCAGTGAGTGCTACACAGCTGTTCAGTCCCAATGCCTTGAGTTCCCTTCACATTGGGCATGTAGAAATGTTCTTACTTTCACTATGAAACTGAGTTCTACTGTTGTTTTCCTTCTATTTGATTTCACAAAACATTTAAATGATCGCTGATCATGATCGTTCTGGATTTTTTCCTGACCACATTTCTTCCTGGAAGATGATGGTTCCCCCACTATCCTTCCAGTTTTTAAATAAGTTGGACAGTTTTTAACCCAATTTTAGTACTTTCTGCACCGCCTTAGATGTTTTCTCTACTTGATGCCAATGATTTGACCCTTCTTAAACAGACTAAAATCTTTTCCACGACTACGGGATGTGTCTTTCGACATGGTTACTTAAGAAACGAGAAGCTACTATTGCATCATTTGGGTTTAAATAACTTGTTGCCAGCTGAAAGATAATCACCCATGCAGTAATTATTCAATATGAGGCTTGTACATATTTGCTTAGTTAAATCCAGATGTTTTTTTTGGCCTGTTTTTTTTTTCTTTTTTTCGGCCAGGCAGTGCATATATATCCCCATCAAAAAATTGTGAATGAAAGACATTTGTATTGCCATTTATTTATACTGGACACTACTTAAAAACACCAGTGGGCTTTTCAGAATGTGTTTTAATAAAACACAAATGTATGTTTAAAGCAGTGTTTTTAAACTAGGGTGATATTAAATAGACATTTGCTGGAAAAAATTTGAAATACACGGTAATCTGTTGTCATTGCTGTTCAGATAAACTGACTCCCAACATTTGATCAGGAGGGTTAAACATGTAGTGGAAGAGACGTTTAAAATGACACAGTTCTAGTGGTTCCTATGATGTGGAAAGAAAAAAACTGTTTATAAGCAGCTCTTGCACACCAGGCCTAAACCATTTCTGGAGCTGCTTGGTCAAAAAGGGCTATCTCGCTTCTCTACTGGTGTTGTTTTTTAAATTAAAAAAAAACCCTTACAAACCCAGACTATTATAGGAGCATGTAGCAATTCAAGAGCCATAAATTTCCCCTAATGAAGGGTCTGGTGGAGACCCAAACAGAACAAAAATGAAGTATTGAACTATGTTTTACATTCACAGGGTAGCTAAGAATACAGCAGATAATTTTGTCCTTACCTTTAAAGAACTCCACCATTATCGTTAGTCTTAGTTTATTCCTACTTAGAGAAAAAAACACACGTGGAAAAGCATTTAAGAATCAGTGACTTTTATTTCGTAGCATGTGGATTAACTATCCATAAAACACTTTGATGAATGCGGCACTTCGCAGACATGGTCTGACATATTGCTCACCGACAATCTCCCCACATCTTCATTGCACCATTGACTGCTGCATGATTTCCTTTTTTACCTTTACTGTGATGAGGTGCATGAACGCCCCCTCCCCCATGCCTGTGGTCATGGCTCATGAGAAAGAGTCTCATCCTTTGGTGACGGCACCTTTTCCACTTATCTCTAACCTCTTAGCGCTGATCTCAAACAAGCTGATAGCGGGGAGCTAAATGGAGCAAATGTCTGGACCATTTAGGAGCCAAAAGGAGTCAACAATTTATAGTAAACGGCTGTATCCAACTCCACTGAGATCTATGCAGAGCTGTTGCACCTACGTGGGTTAAGAAGTCTTGTTATTTCGAATTGCATGTCTCTGTTTTGCCGTGTGCTTTGTAGTACGAAATATAGCAATCCAATCATGTAGAGTTAGAGAAGGAGAAGTTGTTAGATTAGAGAGCAGGAGAGAATTGTCTCAACCTGTATGTGAAGTGGATGAATTATTAGGACTGTGAGCAGTCATGTGGGAAAGATATGACTGCATAAATACAAGGACTTGCATGTAAAAATTTGGGCAAGTGTACCCTTATCTTAATTAAGATTTCCATATCAATTTTACGTTTAGGCAAAACTGACATCGCATAATTACATTCACCATGTTGTGTTAGGTACTCTATGTGTGTGTTTTTACTCGACACACAAATTTGTTTCTAATTGCGAGAGGAAAAGAGGGGAAAACATTAGAGTAGCACCATTTTTCCGATTTGATTTACTGTGCCTGCCTTCTGTGTGTGTCATCCTCTCTAACTCCTTGTTGCTTTTTATTCTACGACCCTATTTCCTGTCCACCATATAGCAGCATGTCGTAGCCTTAAATCTCCATGATCGCTCTCATCCTCCTCCGTTCCTCTGACAGCCCCTATGACTTCCACCTCCACCTTTCCCCAGTTCTCCTTCTCCCTCCTCTTCCTCTTCCTCGCCCCTGTCGTTGTGGTTCAGCGGGCACACAAAGCCAAACCACTGACCGCAATCTCTTCAGCTGCACCTGCTCAGATCCACAAACCGACCACACACTCAAACACACTTCTGTTTTTGACTAAACACACGGCCGTGTGCGGCTGTAGCCAAGGCAACCACCTTGATAAATGCACAGTGAACTCCTAAACATTTAATCAGTGTCAAGTTGGGGATCAATTTTTCAATAACGACTTCTAAAAGACAACTTGTATGTTTTTCCTACAGTTAGGCCTCATCTGCATAAAATATTCTTACCCCACTCATTGTTACTGTTATGTTCAACTTTAGGAATCATTCATAAATTAATAATCATAAATTAAATAATCAAACCAATGCGCAGATTAAATAATATTAATGTTGTTCAAAATTACCACTTCTGCTACCCGTTTGTTGG
>JAOXYM010000005.1:4291118-4306172 GCA_028567055.1 Leptatherina wallacei | reverse complement strand
TAAATAATCAAACCAATGCGCAGATTAAATAATATTAATGTTGTTCAAAATTACCACTTCTGCTACCCGTTTGTTGGTAGTCAAATAGTCAATTACACAGATAATGCTTCTGTGGTTTGAATAAAATTGAAGCCCAATAAAACAAAGCCCTAAGTTACAGTCATATCAGCTGCTATTTAAATTACAAAAAGAGGCCGCATCATTTCGATACATTCACACCATCCAGACTTTTTCCTTTTCCGTGTTCTGTATTTGTTAACCTTGCATTTACAGAGGGAACTGCAAATTTAAGAAAAACTGCCAGCGGAGAGTGTGGACAAGATCAATAAAGACACGTGTTTATTAGATTGCAGGGCTGTGACAGCGCCTGGCCAGGAGTGGAACGCCGGCATGTAATCTGGTGCCGTTTTCTCCCTCACTGAAGAGAAAGCCCAAGTCAAACACTGATGCTGCAGGCTATAAAGAGGCGTGCAATAAACAGCCATCAATCCAGTTTGGGCATATTGACTGAGTCGAATGGGGAGATACTAGATGCTGGTTTGATTTTACCAAATCGCGGGCCTCTTACCTTCGGCAGGTAAACTGCAATAAAGCAATGATACCATCAGAATCCAGTTAGGGGGAACTTGATACGCCAAATAAAATTTGTACTCTCGGTGGTACTGACTGATCTATTGTTAGCCAGTCTACTCTAATGTGCAGCTCAACTGAAGTATTCCCGTCTTGAGTAAGCAGACAGTTTTCAATAGTATGGCTGCCCAATTAGTACACTGCTACATTTGTTTGTTCATGTCCACTTCCCATTAGCCTCAATGCCAATATTGATGCTTGTGATTATTCTTCAGCTAAATGCACCACTGGTCTATTTAAACACAGCCAAAAGGCCATTTGTAAAAACAGGCTTTGGCACGCGCAGGTCTCACATTTTATTTGTGTAATGAATATGTGGTGTATAACTCATTTGTTATGCTTGGTGACATTCCCAAAAGTAACTGAGCTGGACTGATAACAGAAGAATCTGGTGATTGAGACAAATGGAGCTCCGCTGCACAATGCAGAGCAACAATACATCAGGCACAAGCAGAAGGCATTTTGTTCCAAAGAGGATTGATGGAGAAAATAGTGTGGAATTTGTCCTCTTCTTCATTACCGTGCCAACATGTCTGGTTCGGGAAGGTTTTCCAAACAGCCCAGACTCAGGCCCACGGAAGTCAGAAGTACTGCAGTATGTCACCTATACTGCCTTTCACTATCAGATCTTAAGAAAGGGTAGATAGACACACTGAATGTCAGCAGACTTAAAAGGAGAACATAGGTGAGGATCTAGCTTTTACAGTTTCTCTGTCTGTGAATTGTTCAACAATATTTAAATAGGCCCACGGCAATTCATTTTTAAATTCAGTGTAATGTCTTACACTGTCAGTCATTCATAGCGAGCTCACAGAGCCTTACCAGAGCCTGCAAAATCTCAAAGCTCTGCTCCAAAAACTTCTGTGGTACATTTTTATTCTTATTTTACAATATTTGGGCCATTAGGCTAAATTCCACCATTTTTGATCAAGTTTAAATTTGCAGCATATATCAAACCATAATTATTATTCATAATCTATACAGCTGCTGCTAAATATTTCATAATAAAAGAATATTTGGAAAAATACATGGAGGCATTTTGGGATATCCAACTGTGCAATTTCATAAAAGAGACTGTATGTAATTTCAGCAAGAAAAGTTCACTTTTGAAACTTTTCAAAGGCTTTAAGGTCCCATTCTGTGGTTCATTTCATAGGAAAGTTGACTGTTTCCTGTAAATCTGAATCAAATCCAATAAACCCTTTGAAAAACCTCCTTTCAAGAAGTTTCAACATTTTCACTCTTAACATTCTGAACATCTTACATTTAATATCTATTACTGAATTTGAAGCAGTCAAGTATAAAACCAATACTGTCCATTAAGTGCTTCTAAATAAACTGAAAGAAAAGCTGAAAAGGCAGTGAGAGGGTTTAATCTGATGGAACGACTCAGAACACCTTTTACTACAGTACAAGTGAAAAATAACCCCAAACAACTCCCCTTCTCCTCCACTGTCATAGTGCTAGGATACATAAACATATTACAAGATGTGAAATGCAAGAATGTCCATTTCTGGTAATCGAGGGCCACTATCCTCGCTTAGCTTCAGATGTTTCCTGCTTCAACCAACCTGACTCAGATTAATGGATCATTAACAGGCTTGGGCAAGAGGGTAGCCCTTGAGGACCCTGGACTACAGAAACAAACATATGGGCTGAAGAATAATTGTATATTCTTATCAAAAATTCATCATTACGATTTGCTGGTATGTTGATAAATGTGTGTTTTGTCTTTACAGAAAAGGATGGATAAAAAAGTATGATTAAGATAAATGGGCAGAGAGAATGCAAGCAGATGACTGATAAACAAAACATCCTCAAGGCTGTCAATACAATATCAACCCAAAACAGAATCACTACACACTACACCAACATGTGTGTATCATCATTAACATATTAATATGCCATTCTTCAGCTCAATTATCATCAATACCAGAAGCAACAGCTCAAATATAAATAAAGCATTTTTAAAAATAAATAAGTAATAAATCAACCTGTTTTAAAAAAGGGTTTATCAACCTACAGTTGCACTGAATAATGTATTAGGTCAATAAACCTCTACAGGAAATCCATGTAGATGATGTTTCCAGGACAAAATATAAAAATAAGACCTGAGGAACTCATTGTAGTGGTAATTTTATTTGCTTGTTAGAGACTCAACACTGATCTTAGTTTGTTTTGCCCAAATAAACCCACCGTACACTGGTACCTTTCACATTTAGTGTGTTAAAGCCAGTGATAGAGCTTCTTATTGGGATAATTACTAGCTTCATTACCTACAGAGAGGTAAGAAATTTCTATGAGCTGCTTACAGAACAAGGAAAAACAACACAGAAGCAAAAGTCTTAAATCTGCATATTCATTATGTGTTTGGTACCAAAGTAGTTCAGCTGGACCGTAATGGCTGTGAAAAAGGATGTTCTGTTCTGACCGAGAGAAAGCGTGACATGGCCAATGAATACAACCGTATTGCTGCGTTACGTAAAGTTTCTTTTAAATAGAGCAGCGGGGCAGGTGATAGAGTAACACCATCTGCCCTCAGCAGCTGTGAGAGTGTAGGTGTGTGTTCTGTTCTTTAAGAAAATAAATAAAATAAAAATATCGAATGCCCTCGTGTGGTTACGCCAACACACAGTGGCCTTAGTAAACACAAAGCACAGCTACACAAGTTCACCTGATATCCTCTCAAAACAAAAAAGTACACTTGTTACATAAAGATTTAGCCTTTTTCCTGTTTCTTTTTAAAAGAAGTTTGGATTTACTGAACAATCCCTCCTAGAGTGAATTGAATTTTTCCCTAATGACCCTCCAGGGTCAAACTCAACCCCTGTAGCTTCTGTGTCGGCCACGCAAGCATTAGCCCTGCATGCCTAAATACACGTGTGCAAACAAGACTGTATTCTTACTTTAACTTAGCCCCCTAAGCACACACATGAGCACATGTTTGCATTATCTCTGTTGGCACATGGCATATCCTCTAGCAAAGCTGCCCTTTTGCCTGCTCCCGTGCCCGTCCGCTCAAAATGTCTCTTGCATATTTAATATGCGCACCAATGTAATGATGACAGAGACCCAGAGCATGCCTCTAATTATTCAGGCTTCCACTGCTGAGTCAATGAGGCTGCCACAGGGGCTGTGGGTCCTTCCACTAAACCTCTTCACCTTCCTTTCCCAGTCTCTCCTTCCTCATCCATCCATCCATCTCTGCAAACACTCCTCCAATTTTCCCTCTGTGCTTCCTCCTCACTCTTTAAGCCCGTCAGCCTCCAAATGACATTAAATGCAAATTGTAGAGCCATATCCAGTAAATTGGTGTAGTCAGGAGGAAGGATGTAGAGCAGTACGGTGGCTCGGTATTTAAATGACTGTGCACTCTGCTGTTAGATGTGGAAGGCAGCCACAGATTTGGCACAAGGCGTTACTATGAATATGCAGAGCAGCAACAGTGATGTGTAATTTTCACAGATGTGGATGTGTGTGTGTATGCGTGTGTGTCTATAAGAGTGAGAGGAAAAGTGAGAGAGGACATTTTGCTGAAATGATACCATTCTCTTTGCTAGAAAGCAGCTCAGCAGCAGAGTGCTGCAGAGCTGAAAATAGACATATAGAGCTGTGCTGAATAAAACATGACAGGACAGGACAGCCATGCCCCCACCAAAGCCACCCTGCATGCACGCGTGTATACTGTCGGTCACGTTTGTTGATAGCACTTAGCATGTCCACGTACGCGCTTACTGTGTTATAGGTGTATGCCTTCAGGTTAGGGATTCCTCTTTGCATCCCGACACACCATACATGCACAAATAACACGCATGATCTATAAAAATAAAAATAGATGTCTCAAAAAGCACCTTTCATCCGCATTAGCACGCATGACTCATTTCTTTCCATCTGCAGCTGACCAATGGAGTGAAATGTGCTGGAAGGGGATTTTCAGTTTACTATTTTTCCCCTTATCTTTGTTTGAATTAAAAGCCACCGACATGACAAGAAATTTAAGAGCACGACTGATCGTCTTCACCTGGGCTCCATCCTTATTCTCTGCTCCTCTAGACAAGCTTTTGCACACATGTTGTGGTCAAATATTGTCTTCTATTTTATTTTTATTTTTTACTTACCCCATCTGCAGCCGTGGGAATGATATCAAACGTTTATCCATTCCTCGCCACACATGGCAAGGTACAAACTTGAAAAGTGCCATGAGGTGATGGCGGCTGCTTCCCATTTGGCTAATCTGTATGCTTTCCGATAGGAAGGCTTAAATCCCAGAGTCTACCTGCGTACCAGGGAAAACAAAGGCTTCACCTAATAATGAATCCTAGCCATATTTCACACAGCACTTTGATTTTGATTTTTTTTATCCAAGCACGAAGTTGCTGGTTGCACTGGGGATTGTGTGTGTGTGTGGGGGGGGGATTGGAGTCGAGGGACTGAAAGAGAGTGTATGTTTATCAAGCACAAGTTAAGCAGGTAATTACGTCAATGTTTGTATGCAGGGATTTGTGCAGAACATGTAAATGTTTAATGTCAGAGGCTTTTGTGATTTCTTCATTTCTAACATCCTGAACGTAATCTGACATCAGCTTTGCTGACAGTTTTTAGGCTAAATGGAGCTTTATTAGAGTTATAGTAAGGTTACAGTAAAGGTTTATTAAATACAATAACAAAGCATCTCTTCAGCCACCAGCTCTCTTTTGTTTACAATCTCCATAGTCACCCAGCATGGACACATTTTCATGCAAGCAGCGGTGACATTTGACCCAGCTTCCATCTGGGTAAAATCCTGCCATCGCTGAGTCTTTTGCCAGGCCACACATGCTCCCTGCAGCCAGTGAGTTTTCGGTACATTGATTCACATCCTCACCCATCTCGAAAGCAGATGGATGTATTCTTCCTGCACATCTGCGTTACTGCTTCAGCGTGTACCTTTTGATTGGCGGGCATTCTGTGTTTCTGCTTGAAAGTCGACAGTTTTGAAGCTCCACTTCAACACAGTATGCTGCTAAATGCTGCTGCCTTCATCCTCACAAATAACTGTATGCGTATTTAACAGGGAATGCATTTGCTTTTGTCACTACCTATTTTTTGTTTCAGTCTGTTAACATGCTGACATTTTAGCAAAAAACAAAAACAAAAAAGTCAGTGGAAGAGAACAATAAGTGGCAATGGTAGAGAGTCCCCAGATACAAACAGCTTTTTCCATTTGAAATGATGCTTCACACCCAAGTTTTGTTTTTCTATTACTTGATTTGGAGTGACTCCTCAAAACTGGTGGCCTGGCCCCTACTCAGGAGCCAAAAATAGAGTCAGGATGTTGGGATTTCTTTTTAAACCTGGCATATTGGGTTCATTCTTTCATGTCAGTAGTTATCTTCTCTAGAAGCAGAAGAAGCTGAATCTTCACGTGAGCAGTCATAAGTGTGGGAATGTCTCATTTGCTGAATCAGAACTGATTAGGATTCGGATTGTAATCACGCTGTTGTGAGTTAACTTCTCACCTCAAGCAGTCATAACCTTTTTAACTTTTTAACAATGCAACATGGATGTTTTAGCTGATTGATTCATATTGTTAGACAGATGGATTTTTGTTTTCCTCATAATGTTTTGCTTCCATTTTGCTTTTTTTGTAAGACCTGGCCAGGGACAACAGATGAAAACAAAAGCCTTCCTTTTTTAATGTTGTCCTTGACAAATAAACAAGTAGATGAAATTAAAATAATTCAATAAACACATTAATTTAACTGCTTGAATTATTCCAACTGAAGTCCCAGGACTACATAGCATAAGAGACAAGTAAAGTTTATTTTACTGTACTATGATATACTATAGTATTATAGTATAGTGTATTATACTGCATATCTTACTGCATATTACTATTATAATACACCCTGTATTATCATTATTAGTATACCACTATAATAAATGCTTCCATATAATAATATACTCTGTTGCTATTCTGATGCAATATATTTTACATATTATACTACTACACTATACTGTATCATGTTGAGTATTACTATGTTACTTATATTTACTGTTTTATTTACACTCTTTTACCTTTACTTCAAGTGTATTGCACAAATGCCCTAATTGGACAGCAGTGTTCGCATGACAAACACTTCCACTGCCTTTAAACCTGAGCTCAGGTTGCTCAGCCAGCTGGATGTTCCTTAACCGATGCAGACCCAAATCTGCAAGTGGACGAATCTTCAGAAATACACCTTCTCCACAGTTGGAGACACGCTCACAGTTTTAAATGCAGTCGACCCTGTCCTTGTCCTCTCTGTGGACTACGATGAAAAGCAAGACAATGTCACCACAGTAGTTTTACCCAGTTACATTTTTCAATTTATGTAGTGATTACTTCATTCTCATAGATGAGGTTAGTATTTAATACGGTGGATGTCTTTGAATTTCAGCAGCACTTAACCAAAACATGCGTCACCTTCCCAAACCAAATCCAAAATGTCTTCGTCTAATGTCATCTCATGATGTGCACTTTTACAAGATTTTGCAAGGCGGTGTGGTTATTTTATTTTGTCCAGTTGCATCGTTACATTGTGTTCGAGATGCTACAGTTGTACTGAGCATACTAAAATGTTCTGTAGCTGTATAGTTGAAGTTCATGTGTGTGTTTGTTTATCATTATTATTCTGACAAGATATTCCAAAATCTCCCTGAAACCCTCACAATGCACTTATGAATAAAATGTATTTACTGGTTAAACGATGCTGTCAATATAACAATAAGTATTCTTGATTTTTCAGAAAAGCTAATAACTGAAGATGTCTGTTTTTCCCCCACGTCTGCACTGCAGTTCTTTGTAGTGAGGGGAAAAAACCATACGGAGAAATAGAGGAGTGCATGGTGAATCTATTATTCCAGGAGACTTCAAATCTTTTGCTGAAGGCAAATGTGACTGTGCAAGAACCTGTTTTAAGAAAGGCTGGTGATTCGGAGCTATTTTTGGTTTCTACTTCCCCCTCCCCTCTTTCCCTTCTCTCAACTCCCATCCCCTCTTTTTCCTCGCCTCTTCACCTCTGTCCATCTCTTTAATAAAGTGAGGATGGCTCCTCTCACCGCTGAAACACCCCTGTGCACACAGGTATTACCAAAGCCTCACACTTCACCTCAAAATCCTGTCTCTGAGTGAGTGTAAGTGTGTGTTGCAAAGTGTCTCCAGGAGACGACAGATGGAGTGATTTAGCTTGACGGACAGGTTTTGTGTTACAGTACTTCAAATTACATCCCCTCTCAACCAGCCTTCCCAAGATGCTTTTCTTGTATCTGCCCTCTAATGGAAGCTAAGGCCTTTATTTTTGTTTCTAGAAAGGTCATCAACAGAAATATAACCTTCAATAATGTCTTTGCAAAAACTCTATAACGGGCTGTAGTGGCTTCCTGAGGTCGCCCCTTTTAGACACAGAAAAGCAACATTTTAGCTTTAGCAACACATTCACAAGATAAGATGTGAACCTGTTAGTGTTAGATCAGCGGTCCTCAAACTTTCTTTAGCAATGTTTATGAAATCGTTGTTCAGCCAAGTACCCCCCCCCCCAACCGATGCAAACTGAGGTAAACACAATGCTGTGCCAGTGGTGTCTGGAATATTTAAATTTGAAATGAAAAAAACCTTGTTCAACAATGTTCCCATTTTATCTATCCTTTGGCAAACGATGTCATCTGACAAAGGAACGGGTTTGAGTTTATCTGCTGCATATTTGTCCAGCATCGTATTTGCCAGCACAACAGAGGCAAGCAGGAGTAAATCTTTAGCAACGGAGAATTGTCAAGCAAAGACAGAGCAGCAGAACCCTCCGGGGCGCTTTATGATGTAGTGGAGGCTTTTCGCTTCGTGTCTTGTGATGACGTGATCCGCGAACACAGGTGGCTTATCAACATGGCAGGTGGGCTTTGTGGTAAAATTCTGCTGGAGATGCTTTGGCTTCATGCTGCTGTTAGCTGGCTTCTTCACACATTAGCATAATGGGCTGGCTGGCTTGTAGTTCATGGGCGTAAATCCAAATAAAACATGTTTACCTAAATACTGACTGAATTTTTACCGGCTGTACGGGGCGAGCCACATTAAAATGTTGTGTAATAATATTGGAATCTAATGTTTCTGATCAAAAATGTCGATCCCAACAGTTGAAAATATTATGGTTAAAGTGGAACAGTAACATAAGTATGCATACGTTGCTAATAAAGGAAAAAATAAACATGAATGGAGCATCCAGTTTATACAGATTTCACATATTCTGATGGCTTTTGCAATGATGAAAAGGAGCAGAGCAACCCAATATCCAACTTTGCATTGGAAATCCAAGTGCATTGATGATTACATGATCAAACATAAGCTCTACGGGTAGCCGTATATTACATCACTGGTCGAGGCTTTGGCTTCTTTCAAGTCTAATATTCATAATTCAGGTTTGTTTGCCATATTAGAAAAATTCTAATTCATAGAGAGAGAAACCAAAATATGTATTGCAAAGTCAAATAAAGTTTAAAGTATATAAGACCACAAGAATTGTTAGTGCAACGCTGCCAGTTCCAACTTGCTTACAGGGAAGGTGCAGTCGGGAGATGATAGCACGATTGAGTGAGTGGAGGTGAGGGGTTACAAGGAGCCTGATGGTCTGGGAGAGAAACGAGAGGATGGAGGGCTGTGGTGAACAGCTCTAGTTATTGAAGAGCTGCGTGAGGGAGTGTGATTACTGGTTTGGGAGTTGTTAAGGGGAGTGATGCAGGGGATGTGGGAGGCAGGGTGCAGGTGTGCTGGTGTACTGGTCAGGACCTGCAGGCTTCCAAATCAGATCCTCTGCCATCAACAGCACCTGAGCCAGTCAACTCTGACTCCTGCAGCACCACTCCTTCCCCTCTCATTTAGTTCCAGTTCCCAGTTTTATTTACTCACAGAATCAGATCTGTCAGATAGCGGACTGTTCTCTCACACATCATGGTGGCCTGATAATGAGGGGCTCCTTTTATGTCATGTCAATTAAGTAATTGTAGTTATGCTTGTTACTTTCTGGAAGCACAATTAATGTTAGAAAAAGAATGAATTTGTCCAGAAGTAGCTCATTTAAATGCAATTATTCATTCTAAAATGACAATTATAGAGACAAATAGAGAAATGCTAAAATGTGAAGGTCAAGAAGTAACTCACTACTCATGAAAAGATGTCTTGTTGAACTCCCATCCTATAAGCAAGTACCCAGAATTCTAGGGTCGCATCTTTATGCACACATTGTATGATTAGCCTCTAAAATCCTTTTTCAGTTTTTATTCCTATTGAAATGCTAAACATATCCATAAACTATTAAATAAAGAACAAAGTTTTGATGAGTTTTAAGATTGTAGAAAATAGTGCCCCCCCCCCCCCATATCCCAGCAAGCCACCCAGTGGGATTTACTTTTACATTCTCAACAGCTACATCTAGCATTAGCTAACAACTGCTCAAATTTAGCCACAATATGCTAATACTGCCAAGAAAAAATGCTGCAGCAAAACTACAAAATGTAAGAAGTTTGGGAAATAGTGATTTTTACCCTTTAAGAAGTATTCATCTGTTTAGTAGCTATTAAAATATTTTCCCCCAAATACTGTATATGGAAGTAACATGAAAAAAATACCCCTGATTTGTGAAAATGTAATTGAATCAAAAGACTCTATTATGGCCTCCAGCAACAAATGAAGTTGATAAGTTAACTTTGGTTTAACAGGGCCATGCCTCAACCACACTTCTAACCACATGGCCAGCCTTCTTATACTCGCTTCACTTATTCATCTGTCTCGTTCTCTTGACCCCACCTTTTCCTGTCCCCCTTCTCAACATCTTCCATGCTGCATTCACCATCACTCCCATTTGCTGTTTTTTCTCTGAGCCTTCCATTCCTCCGCCACGCTCCTTATCTCTCCTCCTCATCCCTTTCCCCTTTTCATCTTCCTTTTCTCGTCTTCTTCCTTCTCTCTATCTTCGTCCTTATTTTCTCAGCTGCTTCTGTACCTCTCCCATTCAACTTGACCTCCCTTATTCCTTTTTCCACATTTGTTTTTCATTATTCCTTTCTTTCCTTTCTTCTTTAGGTAACATCTGGTCTCCCTCACCGGTTCGCCACTTCGCCACTCCACATCCACCTTCCCTCAACCTCATTAAATCACTTTGAGCTTACACAGTTGTGGCGTGGTGCATGCTTGTGAAATACAGGGTAATGGTGAATGTTGAAATGTCACTAACACAACAGACGTACAACTGACTTAGTTTGTGCTAATTTTTTGTATCTGCTAATATTAGCTAACATTAGCCATAATATGCTCCATCAAACCAACTAAGGTGTTGCAGCAAAACGTTTCAATTTCCCATCTGCAATGTATTTGAAAGGGGAGAACCATTTTAATCTAGCGGAAGTTATTTCTTTAAATATCAATGTTTATATCTGCATCAAAATTAGCACAAGGTTAACTATTTCTGTAGCAAAAGAATGTCAAACAGGAATGTTTTCCACCTGGGTTTTCTGGTGTGACATATGTGCAAATTGGCTGTTGAACAGGATGGCATTTGGCTTAACTTGCGTGTGCTTATTCACACACCTTGTCATTAGCAAATGCATTCTTCACCTTGACATACGAAGACACAAAGCTTGCAATTTATTTTGACATTTTGGTGAAGTCTTCAGTACAACAGAAGTGTATATAATGAAAGCCAACCCAGCATGGAGCACACTACACTCAAGTTGGTGGTTCAATAATTCAAAAACAAATTGTTGTCAAAACACAAACAAAGTCTGCAGGTAGACGAGGAGCTACGAGCCAATTCCTCAGAAAACAAGTCGTCCTCTAAGGCGAACAAACAGTATTAATGTTTTTCTTTTGGCAGTGGAACATGCAAAAATCTGCAGATTCCATCACTGAATGGAGGAGCAGCTTCTTTTATGTTTAGCTCAGGATAAAGTCGAACATATTGCAGATAATTTTCAGTTGGATATTGTTTGTTTTGTTTTTCTTTAAAAAAAAAAAAAGGAGTTGAATTTCTTCTTCAAGAAAAGTCTCAAAAATATTTGTGTGCAGTGCACCATCCAGCACAGCTCTAAGGAATAAAAATAAATTGCAGGTCAGGCATTAAAAAAAACAGGATGCAATATTTATTGAATAAATATTTCAGATGTATCCCATTGATCTGGAAAAAAAAGACCTCTGATGCTGAAACTCTGGGCTATATGGGAGGCTGTCCTTGACTATTGACATGTTCTGACATGTTATCAATGAGTCAAGTACTGAACAATGAATGTGGTTGTTAGTTACAGCCTTGTTTCAAATGTGCATATAATTTCTGATGACATCACCCATCAGGAGCATATTTCTATATCAATTACCAATTTTTCTAAACTGATGCAAGTTTCGCTTTTCCAGAGTCAGAAGCAGACAATGGAGAAGCTGCATTCAGCTTCTATGCCCCACATGTCTGGAACAAAGTCCCAGAGAGCCTCAGATCAGCTCAAACACTACGTTTATCTAAATCCAGGTTAAAGACCCTCCTGTTCTCTGCTGCATTTCAACAGTATTTATTTAAAAATCCAAATCTGCACCGTTTCTTTTAAGCTTTAATTCTTTAACTTGGTCATGTTTTTAATACTGTTTTGAAATATAATGTCCTTTTTTTCTCCCTTTCTCTTGTTTGATTTTAAATTAACTCTGCACCGCGCTGTGATGCTCTTAATGTTCTATATAAAGCACTTTGAATTGTCTTGTACATGAGATGTGCTATACAAAATAAACCTGCCTTGCATTTATCCTTTACATGATTAGTAAAATGTTAAGAATCATTTAGTGGAAAATTTAGATCAGTGCAGATACTTGATCGTCAGAAATCTGTTGCAAGCCAATATCTTCCCTACTCAGTGACTCATGCTGCATCTGTCCTTGTACAACCCGTCCGTCCATCCATTCCTCCCCAAAGCTCATTTACAGCCTCTGAGTCGATCTGTCTCCTCCTGTTTGTTGTCCTTGGTCTCCTTTTTTTCTGACTCACTTTCCGCTCATCTGTCCTCTTCTCTCTCTTTTTTATCTAATCCCTCTCTACATGCATTGCTGCACTGGGTCCAGCCCTCTTAGCAGGATGATAAAAAAGTAAAAGGGGAAAAAAAAGAGAAAAAAGAAGAGGCAAGTGGTTAACAATGGGGAAAATGAGTGGGAAAATAAATGAACCTGAATGAACAAAGGAAGATGGTAAAATGGTAAAAACAGGAGTGAGATAAAGTGGGCAAATATAAAGGCTGGAGGTTGCATCACTGTTCCAATCAGGTGACAGAGAGAAAGACGGTGGGGGGGGGATTGATAGGCTGAAGATGTAGAAAGCCATAAAGAGGCAGAGGTCTATTAAAAGTGGAGTGTTGGGACGTATACGGGTGCAGTGGTGATTTAAATGAAAGCTGTATGTGTGCCTGTGGTCTTTGTGCGTTGCTTCGCCATCACTGCGGTGTGCCTCGCTTCTTACTGTGTGCTCTTCTCTGGTTGTGCTTCCATGCGTGCGTGTGGCTGTATTTGATGTGTGAGTCAGTCTGTCTATTTATCTTGTGTGAATTTGCGTGGTGATGAGTCAGGGAAATATTTAGCCTCTGTATTTCAGGATTTCTGCTTAAAAATCTAGACCTCAAATCACAGAGGGTGCAGAACAGTGGGTTAGAGAGATGTTTTGGGATGGAGGGAAATGGTGATGAAAGAGCTCCGACAGGGCTGGTAAGAGCAATATATTTACTACAGAACTGGCTCCTGTTCACCTTAAGTTTTTCTGCTTGAATGGAGAGTTTGCATGGCCCAGCACATCTCCAAAATCAAACAACTCAGCAGGCGGGCATCTATAAAAACACATGTGGACACATTGTCAAAAAAATCTTTTGACGAGCAGCTGATGACGCTTCGAGTTTTACTTCCTTTTGTCAAATTGTCCCATTGATTTTCACCTGGATGTTGCTATTGTTGACTAAAATATTAAACAAGACAAACAAGGTTGTTTTAGCTTTCATGCAAGCTTCCATATACACAATGAAATGGAAAACTATACTTATTAGAGACCTTCCGATCAATATTTCTTATTGTTCCCAAAACCAATCCAAGCTATTTATTATTGAGTAATAAATTGCACAGTTGCAAACTAAACATCATAAGTGCATTATAGAAACCAAAAATAACCATGTTATGGTTTTTTTTTTTTATCATGCATGAGCCTTTTTTTTTAAACTAAAAGGTAAATGAACCTGTCACTGTCTCCCAAGCAACAGTCTCAGACTCAGTCAGTGATTCACTTTTAACTGTTTTATTTATGCAAGAAAAATACTGCCTTGTGTACATTATCAGTGGCATTTTGATAAATAGCTTTGGTAATTAGCTTGTGTTTTATTATGTTAATTAACCTGGAACTAATTACCTTATATTGAACAGCACAGTTACAGCTGATTGTTAAACAACAGAGGCTGGACGTTGTGGTGTACTGGGTAACCCCAGCATTGATCAATAATATCTTGATAAGGATGATGATTAGATCAGAAGATTCCTAATATTTATCACCATTATAATGTGGGCTACTACCAGGGTTTACACCTGATCCATTATCATTTATGCTATATCCAGAATAGACATTAAAGACATTTCTGTTCAGATGCTGTCATCTTTTCTGCATGCAGCTCTTAATTACGATGCGATTCCTCTTGAGATATCTCAGCAAACTCCAAATGTGCATCAACATCATGATTCAGTGTTAAAGTTATTGTAAAAATATCTTAGATTCTACATTTTTATATTCATCTAGATCCAAACTACCCTGTAGCTTGCCACTTCAATGCTTGTTCTCATCCAGTCTTTTCCCTTAGATTCCAGGAGACAGAGCACATTATACTACATAGAGGAGGGGACGTAGATAAAAAGTTATTTCAAAAAGAACTTTTCTGGATCCATACTCTGAAACCATTGCAACCATTAGGACTCATTGAGGATTTTGAGATGTCTGCTTTTCTGTGATCCACTCTTATGCTTTTTTGTATGATGGCCAAGACCTGATGTTTACATTGCATGAATCATTTATCCTGTTGTGCTTCTTTGTGGTCTTTGTATATATAATATTTTCACTGTTGTGAATATGTTGCAAGAGTGAATAAGCACATGTATTTAGGCATGGGACTTCACTTCCCACAATGCTTCACTTACCTGCACAGGTGCTGGATATTAACTGTGCGCTGTCTCTATCTAGACACTGTGACTCTGCATCAAGCCATCCCTGATGAAGGTCTATGACCGAAAGCTTGTTGTTTGATTAAATTACATTTTTATGCCACTTTTTTTCATCTCTTCCTATATACATATATATATATATATATACATATACATACACACATATACACACACATATATATATATATATATATGGG
>JAOXYM010000005.1:4279625-4291018 GCA_028567055.1 Leptatherina wallacei | reverse complement strand
TATACATATATATAAAAAACACAAGTGTTCAATGTTTTGCTAGTTCATGTACTCCTGTATTTTCTTTAATCCCATATTGACTGTTTTCACCTCTCAACCCTCTTTGGCCCAGTTAGAACTGTTAACCAAGTGTAACATTTACATTGTGGAAAAAGTGTTGTGTTAAAAAAGACATCTTGTTTGTAATTCTAGTCTGGTTATATTTTCATTTGTGATTAAAGCCATTGTTGTTTTTATGTTTGTCTGTTTTAAATCTGATTACTGTAGCTTGAGTATGACATGTAATCAATCTCCCGACCTTCCTTGGCAGAAGGCCTCAGCTGCCCTCGCCTGTGCCTGCCCTTCATTGCCTACTGATACTCAGCCAAGCCTCTCATTGGCCCATAGCCCCCCCGGGTTTGTTCTGCTGATGGCTAGGCTGGCTAATATCTGCTTATTTTGCTCCAACACTACACTCTGACTCAGGGACCATGGGTAATATTTGGCCTAGAAATGCTGAGTCATGAAAAACAGAAACTATGGGGGAGGAGGGCATGGAGGAGGCTGTTTGTCACTAATGTGTGGCATTTTGTACTGCGCTCTTAGCCCATAATTCAATTATATAATAATATTTTAGATGTAGTAATGTTGGTTTGGCATATTTATCTATCTTCAGTTAACTCTTAATATTACAGGTTTCACTTTTTTTTAACATATAAATCAATGTATGTAAGGTGGTGTTTTCCTATCACCCTCAGTCAGATTAAAGTGTGCAAGTCAACTCAACTTTATTTATAAAGCGCTTTAAGGCAATTTTAGGCAATTGAAAAAGCTCTGTCCCCTCTGAGCTTCCGTTTGGACCTCAGTACCTCCAGGAGCAGCAGGTCAGCTGACCTGAGGCACCGAGCAGTAATGCATTTATACATTTATGCAACAGTAATACATTTATGAGATGTTATATAATGAAAATGACTTTTTTCCCCATCTAGTTAAATTGTTAAATTAATCCTCTTATAAACCTTAAAATTAACTATTTATATCATTTGTGCATCAGGGCTCTTGACACAGGTGGCACAAGAGCAGCTTTCAGAGGACGATGAAAACAAATAAACTGGTGAAATCAGCAGTTGTAAATTCTGTTGTTTTTCAAGTACACATTGCAGAAATGGAGGATAATACTTATTACATGATGAAAGAATAAGCAAGAGTCCACAAATCAAAGAAAACATGAACGGTGAAGCTATTTAGTCAAAGGCTGCTGTGATTTACCAAAAACAGGAGACTTTATAGGTACAGGTAATTTAGCCAACCAATGGTTGTTCACTAGTTGGTGTATACCATTGGAGATGGTTGCCCTCTTCAACATGTTACTAACTGTTGCACACTGGCCCAGTGACAATATACAGTAGATGGAATGTATGGGGGAAAAAAAGATGATATACTGGGGATTTTACATCTATACATAACCATTATGTCCTTAAAATAGCATAAATAATAGAGGTACATAATAACTCCACACAATTCCATATTGCATATTTGTAGGAGACTGACCGAAAATCAGACAGATAACCTTGTTGACATTGCTGAAATAGAAGTCATTATGATCTATTTAAACAGGCAGAATAGTACTCTCCATAATGAGTACGCTGAACGTATATACATATAAATCAATGAAGCGCTCACGTTAAATTGCTCTCATCTCTTTGTGTTATTGTTGCATTTAGGGCTTTTACTAAATGACATTATACACTAACATGAAGTGTATAGAAACCCAAATGCAATCAGATTAAAAACTATAGTAAATACACTATGAATCCAAACAACCTGTCATCTTGTCGGTCGTCAGTTTTTTCAACAATAGCGCCGCAGATAACCTAAAGCTTGTCAAGTATTACGTTACCAGTAATATTGCCAAGGGCTCCTTAACATGTGAAACCAACCACCACCCACCAGCCACTTCAGCTCCTCTCCACAGGTTCTCAGCACCTTCCTGCTGTGGCCGAGAGGCTACTGCAGTTGTCATTATCGTTGCATGAGGAACAGAACGTCTCGTACTGCCTAATCAATTGGGGCCATCTTGACTCCAAGCCTCTCTTACCCGTCCCTCAACTACTTATGAGCTGACAGGTTATGCTGCTAAGTGTGGACTATAGTGTGTGTATTTGTATGCGCTCCTCTTCTTGTTAGTCATTGCAGGTATGTCTGAGTGAATCTCCTGTGCTGCATCAAAATGAGGGTTTGTGAGGTCTTGCATTTCTTTTAGTACACATGCCTCACTATGTGTCTTTTTGTGTGTTTCCAAAACTGGCAAGCGCCTCTCTCTTAGTGCCTTTCTGTTGCCAGAGCTGAACATCACAGACGTCTGCTTCAGTTGATGAAGGGATTGGCAAGGCAACTTCTATTTGGGCCACCATGAGAGTGATCCAATCATCACACTGCAATTTGGAGACATCCATTTTATCTGACCCAAAAATGAAACAAATATAGATGGGTGCTGCCATGATAATACTAGGATGACATTGAACACTTTTGGGGCTTTTTCTGTCCTAGTTTTTACATTTCGGCATGATTTGATGTATATTGACAATATGGTGAAGTTTTCTCCATCCTCAGTCTGTCTGATCTGAAGCTGGAGTGTCCTGCATTTGGTCTTCCAGGTGCTGCAGGGATAATGACCTGGTCGAGGCAATCAGTCCAAGCTCATAAACACAGACGTGCCCTGTTAAGAATGTTAATATCAGTGATCATAAAAGATAAAAAAGTGTAATAAAAAAAGGCCCACTTAAGGACTTCTAAATTTAAAAGGGGCATATCATGAAAGAAAAAACCCTTCTGTGGTTGAACGAACATATATGATGTGACTATCAGCTTAAATCAACTTTTCCTTTCAGTTCCAGCTACATGCAAAATTAAATGAAGTTACAATCAGTCTAACCACGTTCTGAAAGCATTCATTTTATATCATTTTGGTATATTTAAAACATTTACATTTATTATTTAGATGTCACCAACTTCTTTTTTCTCTCCACCAACACAAATGATCACTACCTCCAACTTACATTCACCGTACCTGGGAAGTAGGAAGTCTAAATCTTTATGGGTTTTTGCCAATTTCTTTGCTTTGCCATTAAAAACGGAATCCCTTTAGTAGTTTTATATTCCCTTTAATCTTGCTCACTGACATCTATCTAAAATGCGTAGTTTTATGTCTCCAACAAAAAAGTCTAATTTCTCATTTACGCTTTTTTCCCCCTCTCGCTCATTGAAATGACGCAGTAGGGTTCAGTAGGGCGCTGTAGCACTCTGATCCTGTTATTTTGGCCAAACCTTGTCAAAGACATTTCACCTGAACTTAAGCAGATTGTGTCAAATTGTGAAACAAATGTGGGAAAATTCTAACAAATTCCCCTAAAAAAAAAGAATGGTCTCCCTTTCTCTTTCTCTTGTGTCTTTACACTGCAGAGTCTACTGCTCTGCCATCTTATTAAACAGCTCCATGTATCTGTAGACCTGACAGCAAGCACCACCAGTATGTGCAACCTCCAGTTTCACTACACAGACATCAAATTGCTCTTCACTGCAGTAGTCGTCTCCAAAATCATTATAACAAACAGAAGCGAGGTGTGTTCCAGGTTCAATATATTCCATTTTAGCATACATGAAAACTATCCCTTACTGCATTGAATGTGGTCTTTCGCATTCTGTTTGTACGCTGCACTTGAAGTCTCCATTTATTTGTTGATAACGTTTATATTACCAACCTGCTTTACAACATTTGCTGTTGCACCTCAATCTCCCCATAGTTTGCCTCTCCATTAAATTTGTTGATGCACTTACTGCAAAAAATAAATAAATAAATATATGAATAAACTGCGATTGCAAAAGCAATTTAACTTCCCAATATCACAATTTGTCTTCTCATCTCTTAAAATGTTTGGGTATATAATGCCTTCTGGGAAATTAGATGATCAGAAATGCCTTCAATAGTTTGTCACAAGTGAAATTGTGGATCTCCCACAGTGACAAAATTGAACATAATTGTTCACTTCAACATAGGGTTTGCAAATCAACATACACCTGATGATATTTCACATACAACACCTCACTACTGCCTCCTCCCTCTTCTCTCTCAGCTTGGCTCTAATTGATCATTTTTCTGCACATGCAATCCCCTGGAGATGGCCCTCTGTGTGGTCCCTAAAATGGCCAGATCGATCGGCTTATTGGAGGCATTAAAACCAACTGCGTCAACCTCATTGGCTGATGGCTCACCAGCATTATCGCTTTCCTGATGAGTGGCTCTGTCCTTTCCTTTAGTTGCCTTTGTGTGCAATGAATGACTAAATATTCACTGGCTGGTGTGCTCAAGCTGAGAGGGAAAATTTGGAGACAAATTAAGCCCTGTTATTTTTCCAGTAAATCATGAGAGGATAATGGAGGCTTGTGTCTTGGCAGTTATTGGACAGACAGATGACACTGGATTTCCATGTTAAAGCTCTTGCCTCTTACACATGTATTGTACATGTATGGATACTTTGCCTAGCATTGTCTTATTTTCTGCAGCAGCCTGGAATCTAGCAGTTTATCTTAACGCTACAGCTACTGAAAATTGAGGCCCTGATTTACTAAAATCCCTGGTAAAGAGTGCATAATTGTGTGCACACGCAAATAAGTTGCACGTATTGCTTGTTTATGATTGATAGGAGATTTACAAAGAATGCAATTGATAACAGGCGCAAACAACAATATTCAAATAAGGATTTACCCCCATGTATACTGTGGTGTCTCCATGGAAAGTTTAGAAGCAGAGCAGGAAGGTTGCAAACGCAAAATGAAATTTAACCCAATGGAGATACAGATATTGGTGGAAGAGATTAATAAAATTATTGCTGAGCTCCAGCAAAGAAACCTAAATGTCACCGGAAGGACTTCAATATGGAAGAGTATTTGCAAAAAACTAAATGCAGTTGGTAAAACAACAAGAACACTCTGTCGGTGTTCTTGTTGGTGTCTACATCTCTTCCTTGCTACAATAACTGCAGCTATTTCTGCATAGTGTTGCCAGTTTGCATCTACCTTTCAGACATACTAAAAATCATGTGCAATCAATTTCATGTTTGATAGATCACATTGAATGTGCAACCTTGATCTATTTCCATCTGATCCTCTCAATATTTTGAGCGTTCAGGTAGAAATGTACATATTGCTTATCCATCAAGGGCACACACACTAAATGGATTGCGCACATTATTTTGCCAATTTAATTAATGCAGACCTTGGTGTGCCCGGTTAGTAAATCCACTGCAGCATGTTTTTGCGTGTTGTATCAATTTTGCACACGGAAACTTTTAGTAAATCAGGGCCTAAGTTTTCTAAACATGAAAAGAAATCCATGCAAATTTTTGTATTGCTTTTTTTTTCTTACGTATCCAGTACGGCATTAAATGTCATGATCAAATGTTACCTTTATCTTTATATGTAGAGAAAGAGGGAATATTATTATCAAAGACCTTTAGGTAGAGAAGTACAATACAGTTTTCTATGTCTTGAAGAAATTTATTAAAATGCCAAATAAAAGCTCTCCCTGTCTCACAACAGAATCAACAGAAGATTAAAAGCTGAATATCAGTAACCTCAGGTCAAGGTTAGACATAACATAACATGTGCTAATGCCAGTGCATGTTATGTTGCAGCTTTGAAAAAGGTAGCATATATAGCTCAACTTCCACTCTAATATAATTCAGTGGGATTTTCACCAGCTCAATCGACATCAGTGCCCAACAACAGCATCCTGCCCATTGAACTTACTTTCTCTATGAAAATCAAAATTACAGTTTCAGTGTGAGATGAGCCACTCGCTAAAATTCTCTCACACCAGGTATCCCCAATCAGTAGAGTCAGTTTTCCACATGCACATTTATTTCTATAGCACATTTAAAACAAGGTTGACCAAAGTGCTTTACAAACTGATGTGTATTAGATCGCAATTGAAGCAGCACATTTCAGTCTTAAACAAGAGATTTCCCTCAACCTAACCAAGTAGCTCTGGCTGCTAACTAACTATAGAGGCACAGCAGGTCCAACTGAGCACCGCAAAGACCCAGCTCATTGGACTAAAACATAAACCAAGGGCTCTTCCGGGACCTTTTGAATTTGCATTGGAGGCCGAACTTGAACTTTTTTTTGGTTTGTAAAAGACAGGTTGTCACTCGAGTTCTCAATATGTGAGAAGAGGCATTAAGGAGAGAGGTTACAGAAATTTAACTGAATGAGCAGTCCTTGCTTCAATGCATCCTTTGAAACAAACATCCACTAAATACTTTGACACAGCCTCATCATTTAGCCATCGTTTAGTTGTAACAACACAACTTATTTTTGGAAAATGATTAAACTTGCCTGCTGTGAGAAAGTAGAAATTTGACAAACATCCTCTCTCTTCCAGATGCACTTCGGGACATGAAACGTCCTTCAAATTAATTCACTGACTTTCCAGGTAAGAAAGCATATTTAACTGTGAATGATATCCAGGTCATAAGCAGGACAGAGGGCCAAGTAGATAAAAAGCTGAGCAGATGTGGTGATTTCAATTCCAGAGCCACACCTAGCCCTCTTTATCAGAACCTTCATTGATGAAGCTATGGACGCCAAACAGGACATATCCCAAGCACCACCCAAGGACTCTCGTACTACCACTACATGCCCTGGGGTTTCAAACAGATTGGATGAATTGGTTAATTTGGTGGATTATACATACTCACACTAGTTCTGACAAAATACAAGTTTTGCTTAAAAATTGTTTATTTATATTACACCTCTTAATGGCTAAACATTGCTTTCAAATTTTCAAAGCACACGGAGTATAATGACAAAATTAGCGTGACTGCAATTTCACCTAAATCTTAGTTACTTTGTTATTTAAATCCCTCCAATGGCTTACAACAACTGCTCAGCTCATCTGCATTTGTGTTTGGATAGCAGCTTGTTACCGCATTCATTTTACATTTGTTTACTTCTGCTAAAAAGCCACAGCAAGCCATACGGCTGACCTGCTGGTGATATGTGGCAGACGCACTGCCCACTCAGTTAAACACAGCCGTTAGCTAAACAAACTGTCTTACCTCTCGACAGCAAAGGGAGATATGTTCTTGAAAAAGGTTCTTTTGCAGGGCTCAAATATAAAATCCAATCATTTTAACGACAGCAAGCCCAGCAAATCTCCAAAGGTAGCCGAGCCTAATGCCACCCATCATTTCATGTTCAATATTCCAGGACTACGGGGAATTCTTAAAGGCTGTTCTGGGTGATTATTATTGTACTAACAGCAGTAAAGCATCAGCTTCTACCTGTACCATTAACTTGGGGCTAAATTTTAACGCCCAGACACAATGATTTTATGCTCCAAATTCAATGAAACAGCTTTTGAATATAGTTAACAAGGAGTTTTATCGAAGATGTGTTAATGTTTGTTAACTGTTACATAATCCCATTAAAATATATGATTAATCTCGTGTCTTGGTTTACAGCCAACGTAAGGTCTTTGTCACCATTAAGAAAAGGAGCCCTGAATTTACAGAATCTGTGAGAATGATAGAAGATTCTGTAATGTGCACACACTTACAGGCAGAGTTGGACTCAGGCTTTGAACAAGGTTGTGTGGATGTGTGTTTGTAGTACATGTACGTGTGCTGTACACAAAACTCGTAAACAACAAGCCAACACAGGACCAGACAGGACCCCAATCAAATCAATGCAAGTTCAACATCTATTACCCCTGTGTGTGCGTGTGTGTGTGCGTGTGAGCAGGCGGGCACCATTCCTGGATCAATCCACAAGGGACAGAGGTTGATAGAATAATGACCTGTCCTCTATTTTCATCAGGCTCTCTCATGCTCTCTGCAGTCATACACTTTTCCTTCTTCTCCCCATGTAGCTGAGGTAGACTTCCGTTTTCAGTGTTGCTTACCTGTCAGCACATTATGCAAAACTCATTCGCCACGACTGAAAATGTAGCGGATAGGTGGTTCCTCAGTGAATAATCCATTGTATTTAAGTGAGAGTCACTTTCTTCAAAAAAAGACTGGCCTTTGAGTCTCATTCTACTTTTCCTCTTTTTTCCCCCTGTATTCCTGTCACAATTGTCCATGAAAAACTCCCAGCAAAATCTGTTTGCTCAGATCTTACATTCTTCCCCATCATGACATCCTTTCTTCATCTTATCATTATCTGCATTAATTTTTTTGTAGGTCTTTTCTCTTTTTATAAAATCCTGACCACCTCTGCCCTACCTCTATCCCCAGTCCTTTCTTTGATGCATCATTCATGGTTTTGTTCCCTAATGCACTCTCTCTTTCACGGCCACACTATCAAATCTTCATCATTGGCTTTTATCTGGTATTCTAGCCCCCCACCCCCCCTTGTAATGTCTTGCTGCTGCTTCTCTTTTCTATTTCTATCCATGCAGCAAAGCTCGGTCTCTCACTTCATCCCTGCTCTTTCAACCCTTTCTTTTATTCTCCCTCCCTTCTATCTCCCTTTAATTCCCCTTTCCATCACTTTCACTTTAACTCTCCCGTTTCTTCCTTGTGCAGCCACCCCTCCTCATCTTTTGATCCAACCCACCACCACCAACCCACCCTTTCCTCACCATCTCGCATGTGTCTCCGTTTCCTCCCATTTTCTTCCTTTCTGTCCATCTGCCATTCCCAGAGGTGAGTGGCTGAGTGCTAATGCTAGGGTCTCAGTAATGGGATAATCCTTTACATCAGCGGTTGCATCACTCAAACTACATGTCCCTTTCTAAAGGCTACCCTTATCATTGGTATAGAGCTCTAATCTCCACATCACACACTCTACAGTCACCAAAACGTATGCATGCGTTTGCTGACCAAATGTCTCAGTGTTAGAGCCCAGCTGTGCCTCAGTTCCTATTTTCTTTCTTATCAGTGGAGTGATGCAATCCCAGAGAACATTCCTGTGCAGCTTTCAGATAAACATGCAGCCTATACAATGATTTTTCTTCCATACACTGCAAGAAACGTATGCTGTGTGCTGTGATTAAGCAAGCTGTATAGCGGAATTCATATCAAGCCTGCAGGCTATTAAACTACAGTTCAACCATCTCTAGGTGGAAGATAAATCTATCAGTGACCACGTGTGCTGATACCATCTTATTATCTGCAGCCGTGCAACTGCAGTTTTCTGCAACAGTCACAGTAAAACTGTTAGGAACACTAATTCATCTATACGTGCTAGTCTGTGCACACATGCACCCACACAAACACAAACACAAACAAGCAGGTATTTTCCTGCCACAGCTGCAACATCTGGGTATCTGAGTGATGGCATCATCTGAAAAGTGTTGTGTCCACCTGAGCCCAGAAATAACTTGAAAATTGCAGCCGCGCTGCAGCACCTGCTTTGGATTTTGAATAACTACAAGAGGAGACCACACAGAGGCGAGGAGCCAGAATGAAGGATGGAGGATAAAGAGAAAGAAATGGATGCAAATGTTAAAAAGAGCCTGCGTGAGGCTGAGCTTGTGTGACTTTATGTGTGTGTGTGCATCTGTGTGTGCCAGTAGAGAAAAAAGCTCTATCCTGGCTGTGATCTACTAAGCTGTATAAACCTGACCTGGGGATATTAATTCAAATTTTGCTGCTGTTTAATAGCATTATTCTGTCAAATTATTTTTAATTCAGTGAAACAAATTCATACAACCTCCACACTTTCTTTATGAGAAAAGGCACAAGTTCTGTCTGAAGTCCCACTCTTGTAGTTAGAATCTGAAGCACTGAAAGAAAATGACTGTGTAAATCTTAGGCATAGTGATGGCCTGTTCATATACCACCCAGAATTTAAGCTAGACAAACATTTGACATGTGAAAATCTACAGGAAATATAACATCAGAAGTGAAAAGGTCACGCAACAGGTCCAAGTTCAAGTCCCAAAAGATTTTCGAGCTTTCCTTCAGCTCCTTTTCCATCATAGGGTTCGGCTAGGGTTGGGACATTTTGGTGCGGTTTGGTACCGTAAACCCTGATCTCTGTTGCAGTTGAACAGCCCACCGTACCCTTACCACGTCATAGTGGTGCAATGCCTTCCTCAAATCATAAAAAACACAACACAAAAAACAAAGGACGACCATAGTGGACATAAAGCAGTTTGCATTCTTTCTTCTTGGCATGTGGTTTTAAATAACAAAAAAATCCAGGGTATTTAAACATGTTTATCTTTGCAGAATCGCACAGGAAGTGATGATTCTTTCAACCAATCGCTGTATTACAATGTGTCAAGTTCTACCCTTTTTATGTTGGATCCGTAAAAATGGGACCCCTTGAAACGGTCCCAAAAATAATAGAACGGCTTGGATTGGCTATTCTCGCATCTTTCCCAGTTTTTGCCTGTAGAAGTGCAGCCCATCTCCTCCCGTACCGACTGCAAACAAGGCTATTTTAAGAAAACAGATACATTATCAGGATTTGCCTTCATGTCACATGGATGCTGCAGTATGTGAAATAACATCTCACAATATTTTTGAGCTTTATGGCTGTTGTATTTTTGAAGTGTGGACTAACATAGCTGTTACATGTTTTGCACTGAGACCAAGCAGTCTACAAACATTCAGGGTAAGAGTGACCTTTATAACTCGCTTCATTTGGTGCCCTTTTCTTCTCAAAACACCAGGAGCCTATGGATCAAAGAGCAAAGCAATGACTGGTGGGGGAGAGCTGTCCTCATTTAATTTATCAATCAGGAATAGCAGAAAAATGACTGAGAGTAGCCAGAAACCATAATTAATTACAAAGTGGCCTGTAAAGCCCTCATACTGGTTGACCATAAGAACTCAAGTTCCATTAACCATGCAATTCCTGAGGAATCATTCTGCCCATCCTGGATGCTCTCAGAGCCTGGAGAACCATCAATATTTCTACTCCCAGGTTAAAAAAAAAAGAGTAGTCTGAACTAGTTGCATGAATATATTTACATGGTACTGTCCTCCCCATCAAATCTTTTCGGAGATTTGATAAAAATGTAGCCAATTTTAGCAAGATTTTCTAGTATGCATCAGCAGTGATGTTGGTTAAGGTGTCACAGCGGTGTTACCAAAAGGCCACCTCTATGCAAGCAGTCCAGGCGCAGTATAACACATTTTTTACAGAGCAGGTTTAGATGCATGTCGTTTCTGCTGTAAGAGAATGAACTAGTTGGTATCATACATTAATAATAGTAGATAAAATATGTTTTCATTAAGATGAACAACAATCCTTCATGCTTACTCTGACTAGTATATACTCTTTACAGACCAGGTTTAATTAGCTGGCACAGTGTTTCTATTCTTGGATACATTTGTAAAAACCCCTCAGAGAATAAACCATTTGTTTCAAACAAACATTAAATTTGAACATAATTTTAT
>JAOXYM010000005.1:4267792-4277993 GCA_028567055.1 Leptatherina wallacei | reverse complement strand
CGGTTATCGGTCTCCTTAAGCACCAATAATCGGTATCGGTATCGGCCCCAAAAAACCAATATCGGTCGATCCCTACTCTTTACAGACCAGGTTTAATTAGCTGGCACAGTGTTTCTATTCTTGGATATTCCCTCAGAGAATAAACCATTTGTTTCAAACAAACATTAAATTTGTACATAATTTTATTCCTGTTAGTAAAATTATCAAACGCTTTCCAGCGTTTCCTTTTAACTGGTTATAAAATCATACAGATTGAGACATTTATATTTTTTATTCTGATTGAACTATTCATCTGTTTACCAGTGCTCCATGTAAACACAGTTAATGGCTGCAGCTCTCATAATCTGGCCTCTTACTTGAGGAGTTTTGTAAATCTCATCTTATTGCCACCAACTTCATAAATGAGAGAAAACAGACTAGAAATGTAAGGTGGGTTATTTAAAGTGTCTTAAATAATGGCCAGTGAACTTGTATACTTGCACCTCTCAAAATCCCCCTGAACACAAATGAAGTCTTGAAAATAGACGAATTTATAAACACAGGACATGGAAATGATAAAAAAAAAACATATTGTTCCCAGGTAAAGAGAACCATCAGCTGTAAAGACTAAAGAAAACCCATGTGCCGAATTATCATCCTTTGCATCACATCAGGTAGAGGCCGTGACTGATGTCCTTTACTCGTGCACGATCACTACTTGAGGCAATCTCAGCAACAAAATAAAACACCATTACTCTGACTGACATGCTATGCCTTTGAACTTGTCATGCAGCTCATGCAAGACATCAACAGGCCAGCCACTGATTATCTATTATCTATTCCACAAAGCGATTAATGAATGCAACACTCAGTAAGCTCACTTGGTGCTAGCAAAACCAGACTGCAGGCTTTATGCGATAAGCGTTTGGCATGTGCTGCAGCATGTGTTGCAGATAGTGCATCGTACGAATGTGTGGGTTGTAATTCTAACAAGATACTTCAAGAAAGCACTTCTTACGCTTGGATGGGTTTAATGCGAGTCTGTGTACAGCTGTTGTTTTTTTATTAAAAAAAAGAAAAAAGAAAAAAGAATGACCTTGTGCGAGGCAGATCTTTGTATATGAGCTGTCTGCACATCTCCTTCTGCGCTACCAAAAGGCAACCTAGTGGAAACACCGAGAACAAGACAAAAGGGCTCAAATATGAAATCTTTTTTTTTTCCTTTTCACTTTGCTCCGTCTCTGGAAGATGTTCTCATCTGCAGAATCTATGTTTATACAATGTTGCGTTTGTCATGCAGAATGTGTTGCAAAGAACTGGTAATAATGTGGCGCATACCTCATTACATACACAGGGAAATGAATGATGATTCCTGCCTTGTTCTAGTGCTGTAATTCAGCATGAGTTATAGGTGCTCAATTCACTCAGATTTTGTGTGTTGAAAACGATGCACTGGCACCAGAGGAACACTTAAACTACCATTTGGGCTAAAAGACTGATAAAAGACTGATCTGTACCTTAAATTGTATAAAGTTAGACAACACTAGCAGAAATATGCTGCATATAGACAGAACTAGATAATAATAAAAAAAGATATCAAATGATTTGACAGTGGGTATTCTGGGTAAGAAACGACAGACATGACAACACAGTGGAAATAGCCTGTTCCCCTGGTCTGATGCTTGGTACTTACATCTGGGGTTGTCAGGCTGGCGACAGCTGGAAAGAGCTTTATGATGATGGCTGACTGAAAGTCATAATTTACCACCACTTCAATGCTTCCAGGTTGAGGATAATGATGGGGATTAAGGTACAGTAAGTGGAAGGCGGTGGGTTTGTAAAGAATCATGCGTCATACATGGGTCAAAGCCCTATTATGTATGTTTTAAATAGACTTCTTAACTTCTCCTGTGATGCCTTCAAGAAAAGGTTTTTTCCAACTATTCACTTGGTCACTTTTGATATTCAAATTTTTTTTTCAGTAGAAAAGAATGCAAAAAATATGCTTGTGATCATTTTTTTAAATCAAATAAAAACACAACACTGACTATTTATATGCTGAGCGTCGTCTGCAGTATATGAAGCATCGAAGCTCAACAGTGAATGGTGCTATCACAAGCATTGTGTTACAATGAATTAAAACTGATCATTGTTTTCTCATTGTATTTACAATATACTTTAACAAATGTTATTCATATACAGCATGTACAAACATATAATAATGTGGTCCAATACACAGCTTGAATATCAATTCTCAGCCTCAAAACCCAGTCCAAGTACCAGGAAAAACACTTAATTAAACTAAGTTGTACTAATACGGTCATAATCCTTTAAAGAACAAACTAAACCAAGTCAGTCCAAATTAAAATAAAATAAATAAATAAATAAATCTAAAAACCTTTTTAATTAAATAAAAGAGGGTTTCAGGGTAAATGCGTCACTCAAAATCCATTTTCAGTTAAACTAATTAAAACCTGATGCTACGTGCGCTTAGCATGAAAGAAAATGTGATTTTTAGGTTGTTATTTTATTATTTATCAATGCATCCTCAATTTGCGTTCAAATTTTCTGTAAACTTTGTGTTATTCTTGCCAAATGTCTGAATTTGTACTGGTTCTTTAACTGTGCTGTTTTTGCTGTCTAAGCCAGGATTCTCTGCAAAAGAGGCCTTTGATCTCAGTTACACTTCTCCTGGTTAAATAAAGGCTATAATCATTCTAAAAGTGTGTGGATTTAATTACATTTATAACTTTAATACATTTTACCACATCAATAAATTCTGTATGAGGGCAAAGTTAATCATTTACAATAAAAGGCAGAAGGTTGTTACCACATGAATGGTTTTTAATTCATTTTTATAGTTTATTTGAAAAATAAGGGTTTTAATGGACAATTATGGGTGTATTCTTTAAAAAAAAGTCTTGGGTTAAAATTGGATCAAAACTGTGGTAGGTTTTCATTTATACACTCAAACTGTTAAGGTTATGATGGATCAGTTGTCTTACTTAAAGATAACTGGGTTATCTTTATCTAGATGAAAAACTGACAAGCTCTTAGTTCATATTCATGCAGAATCTAAAAAAATCTACAGAGTTCACGAGCAACACTTCTGCATTTCTGTGCAAAAATCAAGATTAAAAGAGTGATGTAAACATCAGATGTACAGTAAATAGGCTTAAGCCTACTCAAAATGTCCTTGTTCATAATGATAGTAAATAAGATTACACAGCATGACATTATGCATACACACATCCTGACTGAGGGGCTGACAGGTGTCATGTTCTCCATGGATTTTGTCTTTCCAGGGACAGTGTTGGATGGTATTAAATATTCCACCTGCCATCTCTTTTTCCCCCAACCGGCCCCATGTGTGATCGCATAATCTCTGACCTTGATTTGTAGAACCCTTGGGAACCGCATTTATCTGCGTAAAACCACAATGTTTAACTCGCTCTCTGCTCACCGTCGACTCTAAATCTGTCTGTCGTGACTGACCTTGAAGCCAGGCTTTGACGACAGTAAACATAACAGCACCTTAACAGCTGTACAGAGAAGACTCGTGAGCTGTAGCGGGCACTTGACAGATCGGATCATTCTCTCAAACATATTTACTCCTTTGCTGTAGTGACAGCTATAGTGGAATATGCCTGAGGCAAAGTAAAACATGCATGTGTGTCCTACAATGTGTGCGTGACAGACTGAACTGAGAGGCCTGCAGGAGTCCGCAGTCCTGCGATGAACAAGACAATAATATCGAGCAACAGAGACACAAACTCTCCTCTGGAGAACTTCGGGCTCTGAAACTCCTTCAGATAATAACAGCAGGGGATGAAAACCTCATTCTCATGATATCCTGAAACAAAGACGCACATGCTGACATTTTTCTGCCATTTCTACAATAATTCAATCTGTTTCCAACACAAACACACAGGAAAATGGATAAATGGATAAAGAAATGACCCCGTGAGTTGGGGTTCCCAAGGCATAAATGAAGAAAAAAAAAAAAAAGGGTCTTCTGCAAAATCTTTTTCCTCAAGCCTTAGCAACAGTGGGCCACCAGGCGAGTAGAAAGGAATCCATTCATCACACCCCTGGGCATGCTCAGCTCTTCTTAGCCCTGCAGGCATTCTGTACCTTCGAATCTTCACTGTCTTTGACTCTTTTATAGTTGCAGGGGGCCACGAGGGATGATGCAAGCTCCTGTATGTTTTCATTACTATTGTAAGAGCTATCCTTTCAGAGGGAAAGGACTGTCTCCCACATGCCAAGGTTACAAGGAATATCAAACATAAAAGAGCCGGGAAAATGCTCGGGTAATAGCAAGGAGGCAGAATGACATCTACCAACACTTTTCAATTACGTATTTAGAAATGACAGAATTTTAAAAAGCAAAGCGCAAAAAGGCTAAATATCTACTCTTCTAATGTGTGACTGCAAGGATAGGCGCACGATACTCCGAAGGTTTATTTTCTCTTTTTATTCATATTTTGTTATTTGTCTTTTCACTTTAAACAAGTGAGCTTCGCTGGTTGTGTGTGAGCTCCAGAACAGACACAACAAGGTCCCACCCCGCTATAAGCAGACCCCTGGAGAGCTGCTACTGATGTGCAGCAAAGACGGGACCATCTTCACTTGATGGTTCCTGCTGAAGGAGTTGATGTAGCACCGACTAAATTTTTTTTGTGTCATAGCAAAGAGGCAAAAAGCCACTTTAATGAATGAGTAAACTTCATCTCCTCTGTCTCCTATTGAACATTCAACCTCTTATATGACAAAGTTATTGTTGTGATGCTTTATTGAAGGTAATGGAGTCTCTGTGCACTCTGCATATCATGTCATACTGATGTTCACAAGCAAACAGCTTTAATCTCAGTTGAGGTGACCACTCCTGATCACTTCTTTAGGTCAGGCTGTAATAGACAAAGGGCTGTAAAATAAACAAAGGGCAGGATAAAGTATATAAAAGAAACTGGATAAAACAAGCACAGGTCAGTTTATGGTCCAGTGTTGGCTCTTAAAGTAGCTCTAATTAACTTTCTGACCTTAAGAATCTGTTTCTGTCTTATATTGATGGTACAGTGACATTTATTACGTACATTCCTGGAGCTATTGTTGCCCAGCAGCATCCTGAGGCTGAGAAACCACATTTCGTAACTTTTTTTGTCCCAGCAAGGAATATCACATTACAGTTGAGTTTCACATCACACCCCAGCAACTAGATATCAATACACTGGCAGTTTTAAACACACACCGGGGCTGATTTAAAGAAACATAACAGGATATCATTGGAGGAAAAAAGGAAAATAAGGGACAAAGCAAGAAATAAAACAAGAGTCAATGTCAGACTGACTTTTACTGACTGGAGAGAGCTCAGAGTACAGCTAGGATGCGAGATAGATGCTGAATTAGCCGAGTTGGCACCTCACTTAGAAAATCTGCCAAAGTTCAGTCATGCTTCTTCTAAGACGTCCTGTCACGCTAAAATGCAAATTCAATGCATCCATTCATTTTCTGTACCGCTTAATCCAATTCAGTTTCACGGGTGGCCTGGAGCCTATCCCAGTAATTAGCAGGCCAGAGGCATGGTGCACCCTGGACAGGTTGCCAGTACATCACAGGGCAAATTTAATGCATTTACAATGTTTTTATTAACTTTTAATTTTAAAAAAGGGAAACACCTTTTATCTCAGACATCTGGTCCTATTTTTTCCGACATTATAGGTGAACAATCCAAAAAGAAGTGGACTCATCTATTTAAAATGAAAACTCCAAGCATTACTTGCGTAACAAATTGTAGAAGTAATCCGCTGAGAAAATAACCTCATTGCAAAAAATGTGTGGGAAATTCAGATCATGGAAATGGTTGAACTTAAACGCCCCTTCATCTAGAATCTGAAAGGTGACTGGGGAGAGAGTTTCTGACCATAAAACAAGCACTTTAGAAAAAGTGCTCTGCCCGCTCAAGGATGAAAAGGATTTAATTGCAGAGGAAATGTGGGGAGCTTTGCTGAAAGGACGGCTGTCAGGAGATTCGGGGAAAGACGCGAGTGAAAGGATGTATGGCAAAAGTGAAGAGGCTAAGTAGAAAAAAAGTTGAACAAATAGAGGTTTTAGTTAAGAATGATGAATGACAGGAACTTCTTAAGCGGTACAAGAGATCTAAACAGGAAAAGGAGTCAAGAGACGAAGAGGGCTGAGTGTAGGAGAGGCCTTCTTCCGTAATGATCTCCGAGCTCCTCCTAATTGGGCAAATCTCTGAGAAGGCGTCTGGCACCCAGCTCTGGAGAACAGGTCAGACAGAGAGCGAAAGAGAGATAGAAAGACGGAAGGAAAGGGGAAACATCCACAGACACAAGAGGGTGCCATGAAAAGGTCGAACTCTGTGAGTGTAATGAATTGAAGGTTTTGTTCATGGGAAGCATTGAGCTGATCTAAACTTGCCTTTATTCCTCTTTCCATTCCTTCCCTCGCCATCACAACCCTGCTGAACATAGATGAGGAGCCGAATCCGCTAATTCTGAAAAATGCATTTGATAATGACACAGCTTCAGTTTTGGGTGGTTGGAGGACCTTTTCTGAAAGGGTGAGGGGTGTTGTATGAGGGATTCACCCGAGACTAATATGTGAATGTCATGATCAATCCAATCCAGCTTTATTTATAGAGCACTTTACAACAACCGCACCGGGCCAATGTGCTGTACAGATAATTAACATAAAAGTCACAAATAACAGTCACAAGAGTAGACACATGACATAAAATAAGTAGTAAAAAGATAAAACACAATAAAACAACCCCTACATCGCAAAATAAAACAACATAAAATCATTTCAAACAACTAAAACGATAATAGATAAATAAGATCAACATTGTACTCGGTGTTAAAATGGCCTAATCAAGAAACAAAAGGCCAGTGGAGAAACTGGAAATGGCAGGGCTCTGAGTAGCTAGAGGTCAGGGAAAAAGGAGGGTGAAAGGGCATATGGGTGGAAATCAGAAGGATGACAGCAGAGCAGGCAACTGAAGGTTTTGGAGGACGGGGAGCGCTCTGTGGGGCTCAGATTCCTTACTTAAGTAGATTGAATATGACAGTTTAATGACTCTCTTTATGTTAGAGATGTCCATAAGATCTAATGTGGATCACATTTTCCTCATGATTCAAATATGATTCAGCTGTGTAACAATTTGATATTGTTGGATATTGGAAAATGCAACTTAGTTTTCTCCTACGACTGTAGATGAAGTACATAATCGGCCTTTTTATTTGCTCTTTTGTTGATTCTTTATTCTATTTTTACTTTTGATAAATACTGCATTTGAAAGTAACTCCGGAAGAATATGATTTCCTTTTGGAATGAATAAAACATACAGCTACTTTCTAGATAAAAAGCTGCATATTACAGAGTTTCCTCTGGCTATATACTGTATGTTAAATGTACAAATCACTCACCAATGAAGTCCAAAAATATTATAATGTCTCTTCAAAAAGCTTTACACTTCAAAGTATTTACCGAGACTCTAACTGGGGTGTAAAGTGCAAGTAGAGCTGTTTCTGAAAGAGAGTCTGCTTACACTGCAGCTCCGAGAACTTCCCCAGATGGAGAAGCCTGGAGATGTAGATCCTCTCTGAGATGGAGCGCAACGTTGACTGCACCTCATTAACTCTTGATTGACCACTCCGTCTGGCTTTGTTAAATTAGGTTGCAAATGATTGGTTGGAGCAAAAATGGCTGACGTAGTGTTAGCTGCGATACCGGGATAACACATTAGCATCAGAGCCACGCACTTCTTCTGCTACTGTGACTTTTCTTTGATGTTTTACAGCACCTGAACCCACGACAATGCATGCAACTTTGCTACGCTGAGAGCAGAAAAATCCCCAGATTGTACAGAATAATTTTGGGTAGGTTTCAAGTTCTCGATCATCTTTGTCACAGCACTGATGCAGAATTCATTTAATTTCAGAATCAAGACATTTCTACACCTTTCCTAAGATCAGTACAACAGCGCTCCCTTAGATAAAGCACCTATGACGCACCCCCATGCACTGAAAATGGATCCTGCGGTATGTAAAGCACGTCCACAAGTAAGAGGATTCTTTGAAATGTGTTCATTCCCCATAGAAGCGGAGAGAGAAAGAGGGGATGAGAAAATTAATAAATAACTAGGCCGGGATATTCTGCTGACTTGCAGCCTCTTCAACCAACGGCCTTCTCTGCTTTTTCCCCCACTCTCAGTATTTTCATGTCCCTGGAGTTTGAACCCAAATGGAAAGAGATTGTTTTATGTTGGCATCGTGGGAGCTGTGGTTGCTTTATTCCCATGTCTTTGCATTGCCAAATCCCACCCCACTCCATCTTGCCATCTAAAAACTATACACGTTAACGGTATATCCCTGCAAAGCAATCTCAACACTCATTAGCTTTTAGCGCTAGCGTGTGACCCACGTATCCTGGCTAATTAAAACGGTACAAGATCCTATCGTTCTTCCTCTAACCGACATCTACTAAACTCTTCGTGTGCCTGTTTATGCATTTTTACTACCCCTCCATGCTGTATAAACATTTATAGCTAATCTACAGTTTTACTAGTTTGGTTTAATTCTTACATTTACTAAAAATGTCCGTGCACATTTATTCCATCTTTCTAAGACAAGGTAAATCTCAGTCAGAACCTACATTAGAAGGGCTATGCATAGGGAACATGAGTCATTCTCAAACAGATATTATACCCTGAGGGTGGCAGATAAGTGCACTCCAAGTTTGGTTCAAGTAAGAATACTGACATTTAAGTTTCTGGTGCTTTGAGCTGCGACCTGTGAAGAAAAAAAGTCTGCTAAAATATGCTCCCAGGGGGCGTTTTTGTTCCAGGGGTGATCCACAGATTAGGAGTTAGCCCGTCTTTCTTGCTACTGTCAGGAGAGGAACTGTTTCAGCCAAAGATGAAGGAAGGATGGACGAATGCTGTATGCTTAAATGATAACACTGGACATAAGAAAAAGTGTCAGAGTTAAGTCAAGGTAATGTTAAGGTAATGGCATGTCACATGTTCTGAAGCGTTTCTTCTTGGGTGTGTGCATGTATTTTGCTGTTGCGTGCATGTTCGCGTGTCCCCGTTAATCCTGAAGGAGTTTTCTTTGCTGATCCTGACAACAACAGTGACGATCATCGCCTGCTCTGCATCATTGGGTGCGAAAGTGTAACGCTGCCATTCTCGTGCTCATTCATCACTGTCGAGCCTCTGCTTTCCCTCATAAGCACCGCAAACACACAGACACACTCACAAATAAGGCCAGAATCAAGCAAGAACCTGTCAAATAAGAGACATCCTAATTCACTTCGTACCAGCAGGCTCATTTTTTTCCATTAGCATCTGCCATCAGGAAAGCTGAAGCCCGGCAGCCTAACAACACGTCAGCTGGAGCTAAAAAGCACAAGTACTTCAAATAAATGCTCTGCTTGTTCAGAAAAGGAGGGCTGGAGGAACTCTTGGAGATGAGATTGACGATCTGAAAAGCTGTACAAATATTAATCGCAAACTTCTGAGTTACCAATAAGGGACAGACTTACTGACAGCTGGCGCAATTTCCCTTTTCTGTTTAAAAACTATAGTCAAAACAAACTAGAGAGAGATGGTGACAGCAACTAGCATGTTTAAAATATGGATTTCTTTTCAGGTATAAAAAAAAAAAAAAGACCATGAAATGTGATTTACTGAGATTCACCCAGTTTTAAAAAACTGCTTTTAAAACTTCGGTTGGCATGCCTGTAGTAGTTTACCATTTAAAAAGACTGAGAAATGTGATCAGAAAATATCCACTAGAATGAAGGAATGTTATTCCTAATCTGCTCAAGATGATGTAAAACCCTCAAATGTGTTAATAATGATGGCAAAAATACCTCTAAGTCTGTAAGAGAAGACATATGGACAATTGGAAAGTCTTCTTCCTAAGCACTTAGGATTACTATGACACAGCACAAATCTTCTTTTACAATCCTTCCTTCTTTAGCCTGTGGCTCTTTTTAAAAAAATTCTATGAGAGATTTTTTTAGCCTCTATTCACTAATGCCCCTTTCACACTAGCACCTACTCAGCCCGGCCCGGCAACACACCGCCCGGCTTGTTTGTGTTCCCATCACCATTTTCCCGGGGCGAGTCGATACTCTTTTAGCACCTACTCCATCGAGGTTCTATCGGGGCCGAGTCGGGCCGAAAATGGTGACG